>CM055116.1:365388206-365662446 GCA_029206835.1 Rana muscosa
ACACAGCATGCTTGTTTACCCCTCCACTGCCCCGCTCCATCAGCACTGGGGTCACATTAGCTGAGTGAGGGAGAGAAACTAAGGGAGAAAATAAACATTGGAATACTAGTCAGCACCAGTGGGCAAAGGGATATTTGCTTTGGAAGAATAAATCACATTTAAGGCTCATGAACACTGCAGCTCAAAAAAAAAAAGCTGCTTTTACAGGCATTTGGGCTTTTATTTATCTGCCTCCATGCACACTATTGTAGGCTGGGAGCTTTTTCAAGCTTCAGCTTCTAGGTGCAGAAAAAAACACTTTTTTTGAGTTTTTGAGAGCGATTTGCCAGCAGAAAAAAAAGCTTCTAAACACTATTAACTGCTGCTAAGCACTGGTTTCTAGTGTTTGTTGTTTTTTATTTTACCTAGCCAAAATCCCGCTGGCATCCTTAACAACCAGTGTGTAGCTGGTTGTTAAGGAGTGGGCCAGCAAGCCAGCCGTCGTGTCCCTAACAACGGATGACTCATCAGCTGTCAACGGGGTTCCCCCACTGACAGCTGAATGTAAACAAGTTTAGTTTCGTTTTTTACATTTTAGAATGGGGTGACCACAGAGTGTGCATAATTTTAAAGGGCACCTTGACTGAACAAAGTTTGAGAAACATGGCTCTTTGTTCTGCAGTGTATGTGTGACGTCAGATCCCTGCCCCCGCTGCTGGAGCTGAATTAAAAATCCTTTGATATATGTGGTTTTAGAAGAATCTACAGAAAAATTGGAGTAGATAAACAGGTGCAACTTAAGTAGGAGGATTTGTTTCATCTCTGTGTATCACCTGAGGTTAGTCACTGGGTATATATAAGGGTTTACAACCACTTTAAGGTGCTTTGCGTTAAGGCCCCCCATTCAAATGAATGGGCTGGCAATGCACCAAAACATCCTAGAAAACAGATATGCACATTTTTGGCAACACACAGCATCCAAACACAAGGCAGTGCATTACTGTGCATTGTAGTACACTGCAAGAAGCATTGCAAGGTTTTGTTCCCCCCCCCCAAAAAAAAAAACAAAAAAAAAACAGATGGAGCACACCAGCAACCACTGGCCTCCAGAGAGGTTACTAGCATCATAGCTTGCAGAGTGATATACGTTTTCTTAGCTTGAGATGCTACGTGTGTCTTAATTGAAGATATTGGAAAAGCCAAGAAGCAGGTAATTGATATGTCTCCTGTAGATCCTGGTAGGATCCTATAATATGTTGGGTATACACCTGAACAACTTATCGTACTACTTTAACCAGTAGAGGCCCGCGCTATAGCCGAATGACGGCTACAGCGCGGACCTAGAATGCCGGGAGGACGTCTATTGATGTCCTCCCCTTTCCTCGTTCCCCGCGCACGCTCCCGAGCGCGCATCGGGGAACTTCTGTGCCCGCCACATCACACGGGTGCCAATGCGCGTGCCTGGCGGCCGCAATGTCCACCAGGTACCCGCGATCAGCATTTACAGAGCCAGGGACGTGGATCTCTGTGTGTAAACACAGAGATCCACGTCCCTGTCAGGGAGAGGAGACCGATGGTATGTCCCTTGTACATAGGGACAACCATCGGTCACCCCCCCCAGTCAGACCCCTCCCCCCACAGTTAGAATCACTCCCTTAGGAACATTTAACCCCTTCAGCGCCCCTAGTGGTTAACCCCTTCACTGCCAGTGTAATTTTTACAGTAACCAATGCATTTTTATAGCACTGATCGCTGTAAAAATGACAATGGTCCCAAAATGGTGTCAAAAGTGTCCGATGTGTCCGCCATAATGTCGCAGTCGCAATAGAAATCGCTGATCGCCGCCATTACTAGTGTAAAAAAAAATAGGATTTTTATAACAGCTTACCTGTAAAATCCTTTTCTTGGAGTACATCACGGGACACAGAGCGGCATAGTCATTACTATGTGGGTTATATAGTTAACCTTCAGGTGCTGGCACTGGCAACTTCCAAACCGGAAGTACCCTCCCCTATATAAGCCCCTCCCATCCGGGAGCACCTCAGTTTTGTAGCAAAGCAATAAGTGTCCCCAAAAGAGGGGTGGGAGCTCTGTGTCCCGTGATGTACTCCAAGAAAAGGATTTTACAGGTAAGCTGTTATAAAAATCCTATTTTCTTTCTCGTACATCACGGGACACAGAGCGGCATAGTCATTACTATGTGGGACGTCCCAAAGCAATGCCCAATGAGGGGGGGGGATACACCATACATAAGCTGAGCGCTATCAGACATGAGGATCTTTTGCGGCCTGCAACACACTGCGCCCAAAGGCGACATCCTCCTGACTTCTAACGTCCACCTGGTAGAACCTAGTAAACGTGTGTACTGAAGACCATGTTGCAGCCTTACAGATTTGAGCCAGGGAGGCCTGGTGATGCACTGCCCATGAAGTTCCAACTGCTCTCGTGGAGTGCGCCCTAACTTTGAACGGAGGCGGTCTCCTTCTCAAGCCATAAGCTTGCATAATGACCTGTCGAATCCACTTGGCTAAAGTAGATTTTGATGCTGCCTGACCCTTTCTGGGGCCTTCCGGCAGAATAAACAAAGTATCCGTTCTGCGAATCTGAGCAGTGGCTTTTAGATAAGCTTTAACTGCTCTTACTACATCCAAAGAATGTAATAACTTTTCCTCTACCGAACTAGGTTTGGGGAAAAAGGAAGGAAGAACCACATCTTGGTTCAAATGAAACCTCGATACCACCTTAGGAAGAAAGGCTGGATGAGGACGTAACACTACTCTGTCCTTATGAATAACCAGATATGGCTCCCTACAGGACATAGCGGCTAATTCCGACACTCTTTTAGCCCAACAAATGGCTACTAGAAAAATCAATTTCCTGGTGAGAAGAACCAAGGAAATGTGCTGTAATGGTTCAAATGGTTGTTTCTGTAGAACCGACAGAACCAGGTTTAAGTCCCATGGACATATGGGAATATTAACCGGAGGGCTAATACGCATCACTCCTTGTATAAAAGCTTTGACTAGTGAATGCAAAGCCAAGGGCCTTTGAAAAAATATTTACAAGGCCGAAATCTGACCCTTGATAGTACTCAAGGCAAGCTTCCTATCTACAGCCCACTGTAGGAAGTCCAGAATCCTACCTATTACGTACTTACGTGGATGCCATTTCCTGGCCTCACACCAAGCGATGTACGCCTTCCAGATTCTATAGTAGATCTGCCTGGATACCGGCTTCCTGGCATTGATCATAGTAGCTACCACAGGATTAGAGAGACCTCTCTTTTTTAGAATGTGGGCTTCAATAGCCAGGCCGTCAAACCTAGGGCTGGTAAGGAAGGGTGGTATATCGGTCCTTGCGAAAGCAGGTCCGGACGATGTGGGAGGGTCCAAGGACTCCCCACAGACATTTTTACAATCTCCGCGTACCATGCTCTTCGGGGCCACGCTGGAGCCACCAGAATCACTGGTTTCTTTTCTACCCTGATTCTGCGGAGTAATCGAGGTAACAATTGTGGCGGTGGGAATGCATATCAGCTTGAACTGATCCCAAGGGAACACTAGGGCATCCGAGCCGCAAGCTAGGGGATCCCTTGTCCGAGAGACAAACCTGTCCACCTTTGCGTTGAATTTGGATGCTAGCAGATCTACATCCGGTGTTCCCCACCGCTGACATATTGTCGGAAAACCTCGGGGTGAAGGGACCATTCCCCTGGGCATAATTGTTGGCGACTTAGAAAGTCCGCCTTCCAATTCTCCACTCCTGGAATGAATACCGCGGATATGGCTGGGACATATCTTTCTGCCCATTTCAGGATGCAATTTACTTCCCTCTGGGCTGCACGACTCCTGGTGCCACCCTGATGATTGATATATGCCACTGCCGTGGCATTGTCCGATTGAATTCTGACAGGGGACCCTTGGAGTTTGGATGTCCATGCTACTAGGGCATACCGGGCTGCTCGTATCTCTAAGAGATTGATGGGCAGGGCCTTTTTCCGCATCCGACCATCTGCCCTGGAGAGACCATTGCTCCAGTACTGCTCCCCAGCCTATAAGGCTGGCATCTGTAGTGACCACCTTCCAAGAAATCGGACTGAAGGATTTCCCTTTTTCCAGATTCTGGGGAACCAACCACCAACGGAGGCTCTTGCGAACGGAAGGGGACAAGGACATTGGTAAGTCTAGGGCCTGAACTTTTTTTGTTCCAGGCTGACAGTATGGCCCTTTGCAAATTCCTTGAATGGAATTGACCGTAGGGTACTGCTTCGAATGATGCCACCATTTTTCCCAGCAGCCTCATGCACAGGCGTATGGAGGGCTGTCTTTTTGTACCCACTAGGTGGATCAAATCTCTCAAAGACGACACCTTTTCTTGAGGCAAGAAAATTTTTCTCTGGTCTGAATCCAGCCTTAGCCCCAAGTATTCCAGACTTTTGACTGGTTTTAGGGCTGACTTGTCTCGGTTGATAATCCAACCGTGAGATTCCAGATACTTGATTGTCTTGTGAACGACCACTTCTAGTTTTTCCACTGAGTGGTCTATCAGCAACAAGTCGTCTAGATATGCCATTATCGTTACACCTTGTGTTCTTAGATTGGCCAATAATGGGGCCAGAATTTTTGTGAACACTCTTGGTGCTGTGGCCAGACCGAAGGGTAAGGCTCTGAACTGAAAATGGCGCCCTTCTACTGCAAAGCGTAGAAATTTTTGGTGAACTGGAAAAATGGGAATGTGCAAATAAGCATCTTGGATGTCGATCGAGGCTAGCCATTCCTCCCCTTGTAGGGCAGTGGTCACCGATCGGATCGACTCCATCCTGAAAGTTCTGATATGTAGGAATTTGTTTAGCCCTTTTAGATTTAATATGGGCCTCACGTCCCCGTTTGGTTTCGGGACTGTAAAGAGGTTTGAGTAAAACCCGAACCCGCATTCTTCCAGGGGAACTTCCATAATTACTCCTTGGAGCAATAGTTGTTCTAGTGCCAACAGGAGGGATCCTCTCTTCCGGGGATCCCTTGGCACGTTCGACCTTATAAAATGGGAAGAAGGGGAGTCTTTTAACTCCAATTTGTATCCCAGACTTACTGCGGAGAGCACCTATCTGTCTCTGATCGTGTCCCGCCAGGTCTCTGCGAACAACTGAAGTCTTCCCCCCACCCGATTGAGTGGGGGCAACCCTTCATGCATTTGACTTTGGGGGAGGTTTTGTACCTCTCCTGACCCAGGGTTTCTTGTTACCCTGCGATTGTCCCTGATTTTTACCCCCGGGATTTGACCGAGGAGGCCGTCGGAACTGTTTCACAGCCGATGTCCTAGGGACTGGAGAAGCAGGCCTCTTAAAAGAGGGACCTCTAACTCTGTTTTTAACCGGCAAGAGTGTACTTTTACCGCTGGAAATTTTCTGGATATATTTGTCCAGGTCTTCCCCGAATAAGCGTTCACCATGAAATGGGAAGCTAACCAGCAATTTTTTACAGGGAGCTTCAGCAGACCAGTTTTTGAGCCATAGAAGCCTGCGCATATGTACTACAGACAGCGTAAGGCGGGAGGCCTGATGGATTGAATCCTTTATGGCGTCAACCGCAAAGCATAAGGCTCTAGGTAGATCAGCTAGGGCAAGGGCCTGCTGATCTGGCAAGTCCCTTAAGACCTGTTTCAACTGATCCTTCACTGCTTGGCAGACCCCAATAGCTGCCACTGCTGGTTGTGTCACCAAGCCTGCTGTAGAGAAAGCAGATTTTAATAAGGACTCCAATTTTTTATCTATTGGGTCCTTGAACATTTGGACATTATCTACTGGACATGTCAGTGATTTATTCACACAAGAGATGGCTGCGTCCACTGTAGGGACCCTCCATTTTTTGATGAACTTATCCTCCATGGGATAGACCACCGGAAATCTCTTGGGAGGAGTAAATATTTTATCAGGATGTTCCCAATCCTGGTAAATGAGCCCTTCCAGTAAAGGATGGATTGGAAAGGAACAAACAGTCTGGGGAGCTTTTAGCGACCCCAACGAGGAGACAGAAGTGGATGATGGCTCTGCAAGGGGCATTTTAAATGCTGATCGGACCATGTTAGTCAGGGACTGAACCCATAATCTTTCAGCATGTGATGCTGAAAATGGCTCTTCCACTGTTGATTCCTCTACAACAGAATCAACCTCATCCTGATCCCTTTCAGGTAGGTCGATCCCTGTATGGGACTGTTGCTCTGCTAACAGGTACTCTGAGGGAGGAGACGGAGATCGGGCGCTCTTTCCCTGTGACAGGGAAGCAGCGATCAATGTTGTCAATCTCTCTTCCAGTCCTCCCAGAGCTGAGGAAAAAACCTCCACTGTTATATACACAGGAGCAGGTGAACTGAGGACAGCCACAGTACCAGGTACTCCTGAGGGTGCTCTACGGTCACTAACCTCTGATTTTTCAGGGGAGATTGGTGCAGCCGAAGCATGCCCAAGATCCTCAGAGCCCGATGGAGACCCCCTATGCTTCCTGGGATTCTTAGTCCCGGAGACCTTAGACGGCATATTCCTAAGCCCAAAGCTGAGGTATTCCAGCCGAAATACACCACTTACTGACAATAGTCTAGCACAATTGCTGCTATATAAACAGTTGGTGTCTACTAATGTGCCTTTCTATGGGGATGCCTGCATCAACCGCCTGCTGTATGCCTTTCTAAATGTTGCCAGCTCTGTTTCTGCCTTCCATAACCAGCTGACAACACCTAATTGTGCTTTTTATCATGCTGGGTCGTCCGCACATGCGCAGAAGCGCTGCGGCGCGCACAGAGCGTCATCCACCAAGCTCCGCCCCTTTTTCAAGCTCACCTCTATAAATAGGGGGATGGACGAGCATTGCAACATGGCAGAGGAAACAGTTTCCCATCCAGAGAACTCACCATCTGCCTGGATTTTGACTTGGAAAGAAAAAATCCACATGACAAGAAAACAACGTTCCACAGCGGCCTCTAGTGGTTTAACACAGGTACCGCGGTTTAACCATTTTCTTGACCACTCTTAAAATTATTACATTTTTTAGTAGTTACAGGCATGCACAGATATTTAGCGGGAATACCGTTAGGTAACAGGCAGAAAGACATATTAGGCTTGGGGGTCCCCCAATAGAACCAAGTTCCTGAGGGGCCCCCACTTACTTTTTCCCCGCCGCAGGACTCTGTTTGGTCCACAGAAGCCCAAACTTCACCTCTCACGGCAGGCATTGTAATTAAACCTTCAGGGACCGGGTTCCCAAGGATTCCACTCCCCTGGACCTGTATAGCACCCTGCACAGAAAACATCTTGGTCGTGGGTATGACCAGAGCTCTGGATCCCAGGGTTCAGCCCTCCTAAGAGAAGCATTACAGGCAAAACCTTGCTCTTCTCTGCAAGGCCCGGGTACCGACCGTTTAGCTATGAAGCTTTTTTGGTCGGATCCGGAATAGCTTACTGAGGCCCAAAAGAACCTGTACGCAAGCTTAGTGAAAAAACACATGTTACTTCTTGGCCAACACCTTAGACACTGGCAAAAAACTGAGGTGCTCCCGGATGGGAGGGGCTTATATAGGGGAGGGTCCTTCCGGTTTGGAAGTTGCCAGTGCCAGCACCTGAAGGTAAACTATATAACCCCCATAGTAATGACTATGCCGCTCTGTGTCCCGTGATGTACGAGAAAGAAATTATTAATAAAAATGCTATAAAACTATGCCCTATTTTGTAGACGCTATAACTTTTGCGCAAACCAATCAATAAATGCTTATTGCGATTTTTTTTCACCAAAAATATGTAGAAGAATACGTATCGGCCTAAACTGAGAAAAAAATTTTTTTTAATTGGGATATTTATTATAGCAAAAAATAAAAAATAGTGTTTTTTTCAAAATCGGCGCTCTTTTTTTGTTTATAGCGCAAAAAATAGGATTTTTATAACAGCTTACCTGTAAAATCCTTTTCTTGGAGTACATCACGGGACACAGAGCGACATAGTCATTACTAATTGGTTATATAGATACCGTCAGGTGCTGGCACTGGCAACTTCCAAAACCGGAAGTACCCTCCCCTATATAAGCCCCTCCCATCCGGGAGCACCTCAGTTTTGTAGCAAAGCAATAAGTGTCCCCAAAGAGGGGCGGGAGCTCTGTGTCCCGTGATGTACTCCAAGAAAAGGATTTTACAGGTAAGCTGTTATAAAAATCCTATTTTCTTTCTCGTACATCACGGGACACAGAGCGACATAGTCATTACTAATGGGATGTCCTAAAGCAATGCCCAATGAGGGGGGGGGATACACCATATATAAGCTGAGCGCTATCAGACATGAGGATCTTTTGCGGCCTGCAACACACTGCGCCCAAAGGCGACATCCTCCTGACTTCTAACGTCCACCTGGTAGAACCTAGTAAACGTGTGAACTGAAGACCATGTTGCGGCCTTACAGATTTGAGCCAGGGAGGCCTGGTGATGCACTGCCCATGAAGTTCCAACTGCTCTCGTGGAGTGCGCTCTAACTTTGAACGGAGGCGGTCTCCTTCTCAAGCCATAGGCTTGTATTATGACCTGTCGAATCCACTTGGCTAAAGTAGATTTCGACGCTGCCTGACCCTTTCTGGGGCCTTCCGGCAGAATAAACAAAGTATCCGTTCTGCGAATCTGAGCAGTGGCTTTTAGATAAGCTTTAACTGCTCTTACTACATCCAAAGAATGCAATAACTTTTCCTCTACCGAAGTAGGTTTGGGGAAAAAAGAAGGAAGAACCACATCTTGGTTCAAATGAAACCTCGATACCACCTTAGGAAGAAAGGCTGGATGAGGGCGTAACACTACTCTATCCTTATGGATAACCAGATATGGCTCCTTACATGACATAGCTGCTAATTCCGACACTCTTTTAGCCGAACAAATGGCTACTAGAAAAATCAATTTCCTGGTGAGAAGAACCAGGGAAATATGCTGTAATGGTTCAAATGGTTGTTTCTGTAGAACCGACAGAACCAAGTTTAGATCCCATGGACATATGGGAATATTAACCGGAGGACTAATACGCATCACTCCTTGTATAAAGGCTTTGACTAGTGAATGCGAAGCCAAGGGCCTTTGAAAAAATATTGACAAGGCCGAAATCTGACCCTTGATAGTACTCAAGGCAAGCTTCCTATCTACAGCCCATTGTAGGAAGTCCAGAATCCTACCTATTACGTATTTACGTGGATGCCATTTCTTGGCCTCACACCAGGCGATGTACGCCTTCCAGATTCTATAGTAGATCTGCCTGGATACCGGCTTCCTGGCATTGATCATGGTAGATACCACAGCATTAGAGAGCCCTCTCTTTTTTAGAATGTGGGCTTCAATAGCCAGGCCGTCAAACCTAGGGCTGGTAAGGAAGGGTGGTATATCGGTCCTTGCGAAAGCAGGTCCGGACGATGTGGGAGGGTCCAAGGACTCCCCACAGACATCTTTACAATCTCCGCGTACCATGCTCTTCGGGGCCACGCTGGAGCCACCAGAATCACTGGTTTCTTTTCTACCCTGATTCTGCGGAGTAATCGAGGTAACAATTGTGGCGGTGGGAATGCATATATCAGCTTGAACTGATCCCAAGGGAACACTAGGGCATCCGAGCCGCAAGCTAGGGGATCCCTTGTCCAAGAGACAAACCTGTCCACTTTTGTATTGAATCTGGATGCTAGCAGATCTACATCCGGTGTTCCCCACCGCTGACATATTGTCCGGAAAACCTCGGGATGAAGGGACCATTCCCCTGGGCATAATTGTTGGCGACTTAGAAAGTCCGCCTTCCAATTCTCCACTCCTGGAATGAATACCGCAGATATGGCTGGGACATATCTTTCTGCCCATCTCAGGATGTAATTTACTTCCCTCTGGGCTGCACGACTCCTGGTGCCCCCCTGATGATTGATATATGCCACTGCTGTGGCATTGTCTGATTGAATTCTGACAGGGGACCCTTGGAGTTTGGATGTCCATGCTACTAGGGCATACCGGGCTGCTCGTATCTCTAAGAGATTGATGGGCAGGGCCTTTTCTGCATTCGACCATCTGCCCTGGAGAGACCATTGCTCCAGTACTGCTCCCCAGCCTATAAGGCTGGCATCTGTAGTGACCACCTTCCAGGAAATCGGACTGAAGGATTTCCCTCTTTCCAGATTCTGGGGAACCAACCACCAGCGGAGGCTCTTGCGAACGGAAGGGGACAAGGACATTGGTAAGTCCAGAGCCTGAACTTTTTTGTTCCAGGCTGACAGTATGGCCCTTTGCAAATTCCTTGAATGGAATTGAACGTAGGGTACTGCTTCGAATGATGCCACCATTTTTCCCAGCAGCCTCATGCACAGGCGTATGGATGGCTGTCTTTTTGAACCCACTAAGTGGATCAGATCCCTCAAAGACGACCCCTTTTCTTGAGGCAAGAAAATTTTTCTCTGGTCTGAATCCAGCCTTAGCCCCAAGTATTCCAGACTTTTGACTGGTTTTAGGGCTGACTTGTCTCGGTTGATAATCCAACCGTGATATTCCAGATACTTGATTGTCTCGTGAACAACCACTTCTAGTTTTTCCACTGAGTGGTCTATCAGCAACAAGTCGTCTAGATATGCCATTATCGTTACACCTCGTGTTCTTAGATTGGCCAATAATGGGGCCAGAATTTTTGTGAACACTCTTGGTGCTGTGGCCAGACCGAAGGGTAAGGCTCTGAACTGAAAATGGCGCCCTTCTACCGCAAAGCGTAGAAATTTTTGGTGGGCTGGAAAGATGGGAATGTGCAAATAAGCATCTTTGATGTCGATCGAGGCTAACCATTCCTCCCCTTGTAGGGCAGTGGCCACCGACCGGATCGACTCCATCCGGAAAGTCCTGATATGTAGGAATTTGTTTAGCCCTTTTAGATTTAATATGGGCCTCACGTCCCCGTTTGGCTTCGGGACTGTAAAGAGGTTTGAGTAAAACCCGAACCCGCATTCTTCCAGGGGAACCTCTATAATTACTGCTTGAAGCAATAATTGTTCTAGTGCCAACAGGAGGGATCCTCTCTTCTGGGGATCCCTTGGCACGTTTTACCTTATAAAACGGGAAGGAGGGGAGTTTTTTAACTCCAATTTGTATCCCAGATTTACTGCGGAAAGCACCCATCTGTCTCTGATCGTGTCCCGCCAGGTCTCTGTGAACAACTGAAGTCTTCCCCCCACCCGATTGAGTGGGGGCAACCCTTCATGCATTTGACTTTGGGGGAGGTTTTGTACCTCTCCTGCTCCAGGGCTTCTTGTTACCCTGCAATTGTCCCTGATTTTTACCTCCGGGATTTGACCGAGGAGGCCGTCGGAACTGTTTCACAGCCGATGTCCTAGGGACTGGAGAAGCAGGCCTCTTAAAAGAGGGACCTCTAACTCTATTTTTAACCGGCAAAAGTGTACTTTTACCGCTGGAAATTCTCTGGATATATTTATCCAGGTCTTCCCCGAATAAGCGTTCACCATGAAATGGGAAGCTGACCAGCAATTTTTTACAGGGAGCTTCAGCAGACCAGTTTTTGAGCCATAGAAGCCTGCGCATATGTACTACAGACAGCGTAAGGCGGGAGGCCTGATGGATTGAATCCTTTATAGCGTCCACCGCAAAGCATAAGGCTCTAGGTAGATCGGCTAGGGCAAGAGCCTGCTGATCTGGCAAGTCCCTTAAGACCTGTTTCAACTGATCCTTCACTGCTTGGCAGACCCCAATAGCTGCCACTGCTGGTTGTGTCACCAATCCTGCTGTAGAAAACGCAGATTTTAATAAGGACTCCAATTTTTTATCTATTGGGTCTTTGAACATTTGGACATTATCCACTGGACATGTCAGCGATTTATTCACACAAGAGATGGCTGCGTCCACTGTAGGGACCCTCCATTTTCTGATGAACTTATCCTCCATGGGATAGACCACCGGAAATCTCTTGGGGGGAGTAAATATTTTATCAGGATGCTCCCAATCCTGGTAAATGAGCCCTTCCAGTAAAGGATGGATCGGAAAGGAACAAACAGTCTGGGGAGCTTTTAGCGACCCCAACGAGGAGACAGAAGTGGATGATGGCTCCGCAAGGGGCATTTTAAATGCTGATCGGACCATATTAGTCAGGGACTGAACCCATAACCTTTCAGCATGTGATGCTGAGAATGGCTCTTCCACTGTTGATTCCTCTACAACAGAATCAACCTCATCCTGATCCCCTTCAGGTAGGTCGATCCCTGTATGGGACTGTTGCTCTGTTAACAGGCACTCTGAGGGAGGAGACGGAGATCGGGCGCTTTTTTCCTGTGAAAGGGAAGCAGCGATCAATGCTGACAATCTCTCTTCCAGCCCTCCCAGAGCTGAGGAAAAAACCTCCTCTGTTACATACACAGGAGCAGGTGAACTGAGGACAGCCACAGTACCAGGTACTCCTGAGGGTGCTCTACGGTCACTAACCTCTGATTCTTCAGGGGAGACTGGTGCAGCCGAAGCATGCCCAAGATCCTCAGAGCCCGATGGAGACTCCCTATGCCTCCTGGAATTTCTAGTCCCGGGGTTTTTAGACGGCATATTCCTAAGCCACAAAGCTGAGGTATTCCAGCCGAAATACACCACTTACTGACAATAGTCTAGCATAAATGCTGCTATAAGAAACAGTTGGTGTCTACTAATGTGCCTTTCTAGGGGATGCCTGCATCAACCGTTTGCTGTATGCCTTTTTTAAATGTTGCCAGCTCTGTCTCTGCACTCCATAGCCAGCTCACCACACAAAATTGTGGTTTTTAACATGCTGGGACGCCCGCACATGCGCAGAAGCGCTGCGGCGCGCACAGAGCGTCATCCCCCAGGCTCCGCCCCCTTTCCCGGCTCACCTCTATATATAGAGACGCGTGCACGCGCACGCGCGCGGCCACGTGCGCCTTCGGCGCTAATTTCGAAAATGGAAACTAGGGACAAGAGCCAGGGCCCCTCTTTGCCGCAGGCCGGGGGATGGACGAGCATTGCAACATGGCAGAGGAAGCAGTTTCCCATAAGAGAACTCACCATCTGCCTGGACTTGCTCTGATTATTTTTTTAGTAGTTACAGGCATGCACAGATATTAGCGGGAATACCGTTAGGTAACAGACAGAAAGACAAATTAGGCTTGGGGGTCCCCCAATAGAACCAAGTTCCTGGGGGCCCCCACTTACCTGTTCCCCGCCGCAGGACTTTGTTTGGTCCACAAAAGCCCAAACTTCACCTATCACGGCAGGCATTGTAATCAAACCTTCAGGGACCGGGTTCCCAAGGATTCCACTCCCCTGGACCTGTATAGCACCCTGCACAGAAAACATCTTGGTCGTGGGTATGACCAGAGCTCTGGATCCCAGGGTCCAGCTCTCCTAAGAGAAGCATTACAGGCAAAACCCTGCTCTTCTCTGCAAGGCCCGGGTACCGACCGTTTAGCTATGAAGCTTTTTTGGTCGGATCCGGAATAGCTTACTGAGGCCCAAAAGAACCTGTACGCAAGCTCAGTGAAAAACACATGTTTCTTCTTGGCCAACACCTTAGACACTGGCAAAAAACTGAGGTGCTCCCGGATGGGAGGGGCTTATATAGGGGAGGGTACTTCCGGTTTTGGAAGTTGCCAGTGCCAGCACCTGACGGTATCTATATAACCCATTAGTGAAAGCTGAAAATTGGCCTGGGCAAGAAGGGGGTTTAAGTGCCCAGTAAGGAAGTGGTTAAGATACCAATATTGGAACCCAAATAAAATACATTTTAAATGTAATAAGAAGCTTAAAGCGGGTACTTTCTTGCTAAAAGACATAAAATGTTCTCTTCTTATTCTCCATGAAATCTGCAACAAAACTGCTAAATACATACAGGACTATTTTTATTAAACGTTAAAACAAATATTTTGCCTCTTCTTATGGCAAGCATTTAAAATAGCCATCAGGGGTTATTTCATTTCATTTTACTCTGGTAGGAAAAAAGGACTATAAAGCTCAAGAATCTCCTACCACACATCTCTTGGCCAATTTGGCTTGGATTTAGTTAATGCAACACACTGATTCTTACAAAGCAAAGATTTATGAGGACCAATAGAAAATTCTAAACCCCCAATTGACAGATGCTGAAAAGGTAATCTGTATTAAAAACTGCTTTTACCTTGAAGGTAAGACCCAGTGGGCTTACAACAGGCATTCTTATGCACATTCTTAAAGATAAACAAGGTCAACTTTGCTCTAACCCTAAAGACATTGTAAATATGTCGTATTACTCATCCTCCTGGAACAATCAATCCTGCAGTGCATCTGACAATGAATATTGGCAGGTTCTTGTAAACTGTAACCTCCCAACTCTGACCTTAGAACTGGCAGTGAATTTAATTAATCCTATTTCCAAATAATTAAATAAAGCAGAGTTCTCCCGTTTCTTTTTTTTTTTCTTTAAGTCAGCAGCTACAAATACTGCAGCTGCTGACTTTTAAAATAAGGACACTTACCTGTCCAGGGCGCCCGCAATGTCGGCAACGGAAACCGAGCCGCCGCCATCTTTGGTAAGGGAATCAGGAAGTGAAGCCTTGCGGCTTCACTTCCTGATTCCCTACTGCGCGCTGCGCGATCCCACTGGTCCCTGCTGTCTTCTGGGACCTGTGTGTCTCCCAGAAGACAGTTGGGGGACGAAGGAAGTGGCGTAGATTCCCGCGGGTGGCTCGGGTATCTATGCCCGGAAGTGGGAGCAAAATACCTGTATTACACAGGTATCCGCTCCCCCCTGAAAGATGTCAAAGGTGACATTGGTGGGGGGGGGGGGAGGGTTCCAAAAAGCGGAAGTTCCATGTTTGGGTGAAACTCCGCTTTAAAATGTTAAAAATAACACTTCACCTGGCTCAGGTTTGTGCTTGATTTACAGGCGGTCCCCGGGTTACAAACAAGATAGGGTCTGTAGGTTTGTTTTTAAGTTGAATCTGTTTGTTAGTTGGAACAGGTAAAATTTTTAAGTGGAGCTGCAGCCAAAAAAACAATTTTTAACACACTTGTAACATTTGTTTTGCGGTCTGTGCCCACGTTCAGAAGATTTCACCTCACTTTCTGTCCCAATGACAATTGGATTTAAAAAATGTTGGGTTGTTCTTGAAACTAGCTTTGGTGATAAAGCATCAGTGGAGGTACCTTTTTTCCCATTAAGACTTACAGGAGTGAATATCCCTTCCAAGGGGTAGATTTCCTCTCACTTCCTGTTGTCTCCCTTCGTTTGTAGGATTTGTTTGTAAGTCGGATGTTTGTAACTAGAGGACCGCCTGTACTTTGTTTCATATCTGGAAGATGTCCAGGGTTCTCCTACCTTAGAGGGCCCATGAGTGTAGGGTTTTTATAGTACAAGAAGCACAGGCCAATATCTATGCTAATTACTGATATAAAGATCGTTACCAAAATATTGATTTAATGCTTGAATATATGTCTACTTTATTCCTCCCAGTTCAAATAATATTTATTCTGGGTCATTCAACAGTCAATATCTGCACTGTACAGTCAATATGGTACATCGATAGCTTTAAATTTGACCAGAGAATATATCTGTCATAATGTAATATCCCTATCTTTTTTCAGATGCTCCATATAGCTGGTATCTTAAGCCCAGTGCTTGTAATCAAAGCTTTATATTACTTTCCAGTAGCACGTTATAAGTAAGAAGAAATGAGTGGGAAGAAGAAGTAAGCATATGTAACAATACAAGGCAGAATAGTCCAATGTCATTGGTACTTTTTGCACTGGCAACTGAACTGCTAATTAAGGTTATTGGATTAAACAAAGGCATCCCAGCCTATATCATTTTAGAAACTCAAAACTAAAGCAGGCTTTTATACAGATGATGCATTATTCAAGCTAATCCATTATTTTGCTTCCATACCTATTCATTATACAATTTTCTCAAATGTTTTTTAGTGTAAAAATGAACCCCTTTTAATATCCATCTTTTACATAATCTTAGAACCTATGACAACAGAATTTTAGTTTCATCTGGAACTCTCATATGTATCAAACTTTATATTAAGTTTACCATAATTTACAGTACCTTACACTTAAATTGATACTAAATGATAACCTTATTCTCCAAACACAGTCAATATACATCCACTACTTAATGATCCTGTAATCTATTTTTCATTAAATTGTTTCTTATTGTGTTTTTTTGTCTCCATTTTCTGGTTGTGATACAGTTTTTTGTAAGACCTGAAACTGGCATCAGATAAGGCCTAAACATCTACCTTTGAACAGAACACCAGGAGGCAGCCTTGCAAATCTTGGAAACATACTGTATGCCTGGTGCTGAAAGCCCAAGAGGCACTCATACACAGTAGTGTATTTAGGTTTTGTGCTGCCCTAGGCCTGACTAAACTTGTGCACCCCCTAATTTAAATATGACCCACCCCTTCCTGCCAAGGCCACACACCCCTTGCTGTTTAAGACCCGTCCTGATATTTTCAAGTGGAGACACTAGTTCTGAGGGCCTGGGGCGGGGGGCAATGGATTCCCTTAATTTGCATAGATTTCCTCTCACTTCCTGTTTGGCTATGGGGCAGGAAATTAAGGGAAATCTAAGCAATAGGACAGGGATGGTAAAAAATAAACTGACAGGGGCTATAACCCTCCCTTACTCTATCTAAATGAAAAAAAAAAAAAGTGTTGTCTATAGTTCTACTTTCAGCACAAATTTCTGATAATTTTATGGAAAGGACTAAGAAGATATAACCATGCCAATGGTGCAGCAGAAAACATAGCACATTGAGGAAGGTTTGTGGTCCAAAATGATGGGACAGTCAAAATGAAAAGCAGAGCCCCCCCCCCCACAGTTGCAGAATGTTGGCCGCCCGCATACCAGAAGCAGTGCGGCCGCTTTATGGGGGCGCTAGACTAATTTGCCTCTCAGCCCAGTCCGCCCCATAAGACTGGCTCTACACTAACAGTGTAGCACAAGCCAGCGGGGACTCTTTCCGTGCTGCTCCCCTGCAAAGTGCTATCCTAGGACTGGGCCTTGTTGGCCTAGGCCAGGATACAGCGTTGCTCATACAGTAGATCTACTAAAATTAGCTTTAACATGAAAGGGAGCAGGGCCGGTACCACCAGTAGACTGCTTAGGCAGCTGCCTTACCTCGCCAGGATGGGGAAGAGGGGGGGGCAGTAAAATCCCCAGCCGCTTGCACAAGTGGGGGAGTCAAGTCCTCTCCTTTCATCACTCAGCACAATGTATGAGAATTTGAGTTTCTCCAGTCTGAAAGGTCCGTGCCTTCCCCAGATCGGAGTCTGCTGGCTGCATTCTATTCCTGTTTCAGTGTGTTGAGCCATGGTCCTCTCCTGGCTGTGTATACTATTAGCCTTCTCTGCATTACAGTCATTTGTTGCTTGGACCGCCAGTGTCCTAGAAACCAATGATGTCACCTGGGGACACCTGCTCTGCAGGGACACATGCTTTATGGGGGCACTCTGATGGGGACACCTGCTCTGTGGGGACGCTCCATGGGGACCCCTGATCTATGGGGGCACTCTGATGGGGACACCTGCACTCTGATTGGGACACCTGATCTATGGGGGCACCACGATGGGAACATCTGATCTATGGCGGCACTCCAATGGGGACACCTGATCTGAGGGCACTCGGATGGGGACACCTGCTCTCTAAAGGGGACACTCTGATGGGGACACCTGCTCTCTGATGGAAGCACTCTGCTGGGGACACTCTGATGGGAACAATCATGATGCTGCCACCACAATGTTTCACGGTGGGGATGGTGTGTCCAGGGTGATGTGCAGTGTTAGTTTTCAGCCACACATAGGGTTTGCTTTTAGGCCAAAAAGCTCACTGTTGGTCTCATCTGACCAGAACACCTTCTTCCACATGTTTGCTGTGTCCCCCACATGGCTTCTTGCAAACTGCAAACAGGAATTCTTATGGCTTTCTTTCAACAATGGCTTTCTTCTTGCCACTCTTCCATAAAGGCCAGATTTGTGGAGTGTACGACTAATAGTTATCCTGTGGACAGATTCTCCCACCTGAGCTGTGAATCTCTGCAGCTCCTCCAGAGTTACCATGGGCCTCTTGGCTGCTTCTCTGATTAATGCTCTCCTTGCCCAGCCTCGGACAGCCATGTCTTGGTAGGTTTGCAGTTGTGCCATACTCTTTCCATTTCGGATGATGGATTAAACAGTGCTCCATGAGATGTTCAGATATTTATTTGTAAAAAAAATTGAAAACCATTTATCATTTTCCTTCCACCCCACAATTATGGGCCTCTATGTGTTGGTCTATCACATAAAATCTCAATAAAATACATTAACGGTTGTAACATGACAAAATGCGTAAAATTTTGAGGGTATGAATACTTTTTCAAGGCACTGTACACTTGAAATTTGATTTCATAACACAGTCCAAAGACCAGTAATATGAACTAATCTTATCATTCATGTGTTTAGTTATATTAGACAGTATTGTTGAGGAACCCAGACCTCTGTCTTATGTGGTAAATATAAAATCCAAAGTTTATGGCGGCACTTTAACAGAGGAAAGTGCTAGATTGTTTACAATTCAAGGATATATTTATACCATTTTGATAATTTATTCAACGAATCAGATTAACGTATGACATACCACTCATTAATACCTGCCAAACCCTCTTATGTAACCCTCTAGACATCAAGAAAAGTCTCAGTATTTAGCCATAACAAGCTCACATACAGCAAGATAACCCAGAGTCTCTCTTGCTTGTTCTCACATAACAATCTATATCTCTGACACGTCCACACATTCTTGTTTATTAACTCTCTACAAGCTCGGGGGGGGGGGGAACAAGACCATGGCCACCAGGCCTGAAACCTGACTGAAGCCATGTCCAAAATTCCTCAACAACTGTGGTGAAACATAAATGGATTTTTTCAGCACTAGTATAAAGTTACTGAAATTCTGACTAGAGTTGATATTGTGGCTTCAATGCAGTTTGGTTACCAAATGAGAACATTTCAGGCCTCTCCTTTCATCCAGTTCCTCCTTGCTTATTGCCTTCAGGGTTAACTGTAACAATGATCAGGCTGCCGACAAACAGCAGAGGGAATCTGTTATTACTGCGCATTACTCTTCCTGTGATTGTCAGGTCTCAACTGTGGATTCATATACAGTGCTAATAAAGAGGTGACAGCTGAGGTGCTGAGAAAATCTGTAACGCAAGAGAAGAGAGCTTCTAGTACTGTACAGTGCATTTTGTACAAAGGCCAGCAATATCAGAGACGCTTTGAGGTTTAAAATGGATTAAAGCTGAAGTCTAGGTATGATGTTTATTGCATAGTTACAGTGCATTGGTCCAGCTTTGAACCAATATAAGAATGCATATCTCATACCTGAGTGATCACCTTGGAAGACGGCAATCACTGTAGTAGTCAACGCTACTACAGTTATTGCCGCTATCTTCTGAGTCCTATATCGAGTGGCTGCCCTTCTTCATAGTGAATATGGGGTTTCTCGCACAACACTGCCACTATTCACAGAATGCCTTGTACTTTATTTGATGAATACAAGGTGATCTCTGATTGAACTATGTGGAGAGGTGGAGCACGACCTAACATTTTTCACCTCATCCAATAAGAAAATACATTTTATTCACTGAAAATAATTCAAGATTTTTTGTGAGTAACTTCCAGTGGTTACTATGCAGAAGGACAGCCACTCAGCATAGAACTCGTATGACAGCAGCGATCACTGTAGCAGTGCCAAACACTACTATGATTTACAGCTTCCCCCAGAACCACTCAAGTATGAGATATGCCTGCTTACATTCATGCTGGGCCAATGTAACAAAAATCATGCTCAGACTTCAGCTTTAAGGGCCAGTTCACACCAGACGCAGTTCCGTACAGTTTTGTGCGCATTTTTTTTGCATTAAAAATGCATGCACAGGGTTTTCCATGTATTTCAATGGCTCTTGTTGGCTCTAGTTTACACCATTCAGTCAGTTTCCGGTCAATTTCCGGTGCAGAAACTGACCGGAAACTGACTGCATGCTGTGAACTAGAGCCAACTAGAGCCATTGGCATACATGGAAAATACTGTGCATGCATTTTGTGCAGAAAAAAAGCACACGGAACTGCGTCTGGCGTGAACTGGCCCTTAAGCTGAAGTTTAATCAAAAAAGATTTTTCTACTACAGCTGTAGACACATAACTGAGCTGTAATGAAGTATGTCCCGTGTTGTGCAGGCTGCTACTTTGTGTAGCCATCCTCTATGCAGAAGACTGATCCTCTTTCTGATGATGAACTTCTGGCATGCCAGGAGTTATTACCTTTGGATCTTCGGAATGAAATGTATTCAAGATGGTCTGATGGGGACCTGTCCTTCTTCATACTTCATTACAGATAAGTGAAGTAAATGTAGCTATAGGGGAATCTTTTTTTTTTTTTACTAAACTTCAGCTTTTAGGCTCGGTTCACACTGCTGCACTGTGATATGTTGCGAATTTGTTCAGTTTTTTTGTCCTGTGTGAGGTGCGAATTTACTGTGTATTTACCGCGAATTTCAGGAGTTGGACACAGCTGCAATTGATGTTCTAGCCAATGGAATCATGTTAATGTCTAATGTAAAAAAAAAAAAAAAGGTGTTAACTTCCTGTGTACTTCCAGGTTTTTGTGGAGAGTAGTGTGGTGGAATTCGCACATATCTGAACCAACAATGCGATTCCAGAACGATTTACATTGATGTCTATGGAGACTAAATTCGCAACGCAACTCTGTAAACTCGCACAAGACCCTTTTTATTATCGCATCTCATTAGTAGAGGAATCGCAATGTATAGATGTGAATGACCGTCATTGAAAACAATTACTTTTTGGATGACATGCGAATCTAGTTTTTTTTTTAACGCATCGCATTGGTTATCAACTCGCACCAGTGTGAACCGGCCCTAAAGCTTGTTGTCATATCTAAATATTTATTAAGCTGACAAAGAACTTCCAAATCTGTCTTCTAAATCTTTAAACAGATAGAGATAGCGGCTGCACCTTCTTCTATGGGATAGGCTGTGGAGCACCTTCCATATCAACATAGAACTAGAAAATTATGATGTCTGAAAAAACATGGTCATGCCAAGAGTTCTATGTTCCCCGAATGCCAAAATAAATCAGCAGTATAAATGGAAGACCATGCTCTCATTATACTGTTTATTTATACATTTATTTTGCAAGAGGGTGACACTTTTTGCAGTTTCAGTTGCTGTGATCCAAATTAATTTGGCCGTATACTGGACAGCAGTTTTATGACTGTTAACATACCATCTAGTAAGGCATTATAATATTAGAACAGGTAATTGAATGCCCAGACTCCCTTTCATTGCAAATCGTGTAAATTAAAAGGAAGGTGTCAGATAGCAAAACTCCAAAGTCAACATCAAACCAATCCATTTCTCTTCCTATAGGTCTTGCAAATTGTTTGGTCTTTTTATCAATGTCTCATACATCGGGAGTTTACAAAAAATGTCAAAACAAAGTCTCATAGTCAGACAATATTTGTGCAGCTGTTCTGTATATCTGGCATGGGGCTGGAGTCTGCTTCTTATCTTTTCCGCTATGCAATGTTTTTACTTATTATCTTTAACATCCCCCAGTTCAAAATGTAAATCCTGGGTTAGTTTGGAAAGGCTTTGATGGCTATCTTGCATAATACACATCTATTTTAGAAGATATTTTAAAACCTCAAAGGAAATGTAAGTGTTTTTTGGACAGCGCCTTCAACATGTTCCACCAGGTCACTATGAAAGGGGTGTACAACCGGCCATAATTCTAAAGAAAGCTATCACCATAACTCTTTCTTTTGGTTGAAGATATGGCCTTTTTAGGTTTTTAAGCATTACTTTGTAACAGTTTAGAACAGAACGTTAAAAATATCATACGTATGTGCATGTCTATTTACTTCTCAATGAACAATGACAAGCAAACTTTAAAGCTGAAATTCGATCCATGTATGGGCAGACTGATTGTACCCAAGTTGATCCATTGTCAGAAAAAGGGTACTCACCGAGGCCGAGATGCAGTGAGCGGCTCACTTTTGTGACTAAGCGCACTCCACCCCCTGGAGATGGGACAGAAGGTGGATGGCACAAAGAGGCGCCAGCTACCCAAAGGCTGAGCAGGACTTGCAAGAAGATCTCAGAAGACGGGTGCAGGAACTGGTGGAGAACAGAACTCAGCTGGTATGGTGGTGCAAAAGTCCAGGACATGCCGAGGGTCAAACACCCAAAAGGAGGAAAGTCCAAAGGCAAGCAGAGTACTGGAGACTGGAGATAATCCGGGTCACAGGCTGGAAGGTCAGGTGCAGGAGGCTGGCAGCAAAGTCTGGGTCACAAGCAGGGGGTCAAACACAGGAGATAGCAGCGAAGTCCAATAAGCAAAGCCAAGGGTCAGGTAAGGAGAGATCAGAGTAGTCCAAAGGCAATCCGGGTCATAGCAGTAAATCAGACAGGCAGGAAACAGGAAATCAGAATCACAGGAAGCTGAAGACAAAATAGCAATTTGCTTGGAGATTTGCTCAGCTTATATAGGCAGCCAGGATGTCATGTGACACGCTGAATCAGATTGAGGCTGTTTACTTCCTGACAGGCAGCCAGGATGTCATGTGACGCGCTGAATCAGATTGAGGCGGTTTACTTCCTGACAGGCAGCCAGGATGTCATGTGACACGCTGAACAGATAGAAGCTGTTTAGTTCCCTGACAGTGCCCTCCCCCCCCTGAGGGGCGGCCTTTGGACGCCCAAGCTGGACATCAATTACGGGTGTTCCCGATGGAAAGCCTGAATTAAACGTGGGGCATGCAGATTTTTTGCAGGTTCCCAGGAATTATTTTCAGGGGGATACCCCTTCCATTTAATCAAATACTGTAATTGCCTACCCCTCTTCCTGCAGTTCAGTATGGCCTCCACTTCAAACTCGTCCTCCCCATCCACCTCAACTGGTGGGGGAGGCGACTCCTCTCTTCCCAAGAAGGGACTGGGGGTTACTGTTTTCAGCAAGGATGCGTGGAAGACTGGATAGATCCTGTAAGAAGTGGCTAAGTTCAATTCAAATGCCACAGGGTTTACCATCTTTTTGATTTCGAATGGTCCTATAAATTTCAGGCCTAACTTCCGAGAGGGACAAGGTAGTCTGAGGTTAACTGCAGACAGCCACACTTTTTCACCAGCTTAAAAAGCTGGGTTCTCCTTCCACCCCTTGTTGTAATGTTTCCTGTAACTGTCCTGGGCCTTCAGTAGCGTGTCCTGGATTTCCTGGAAGTTCCTTTGAATAGCGATTAACTGGTCTTGTACAGCGGGAACCGAAGTTTCAGGGATGGAGTTAGGAAGAAAGGAAGGATGGAAACCAAAGTTCGACCAGAAAGGTGTTTGGTTAGTGGCGGTATGAACGTAATTGTTATACGCAAATTCTGCGTAGGGAAGCAGAGAGGACCAATCATCCTGGGAGCCGGAACAGAAACAGCGGAGATACTGCTCCAACATTTGATTAGTTCTCTCCGTTTGGCCGTTGCTTTGAGGATGATATGCAGAAGAGAGACAGATCTTGATCTTTAGTGCTTTACAGAGTTCCATCCAGAATTTAGATGTAAATTGGGTACCCCTATCAGAGTTAATACTGACCAATACTTCATGGAGCCTTATTATCTCTTTAATGAAAATTTTGGTTGTGTCCAAAGCAGAAGGAGTGCCCACCATGGGAAGGAAGTGTGCCATCTTGGACAAGCGGTCGACTACGACCAGAATAGTGGTGAATCCTTCCGAAGGAGGCAGATCAACAATAAAGTCCATGGAGACTTCAGCCCACGGCCGTTCTGAATGGGTAAAGGCCTAAGTAAACCCCAGGACTTGGTATTTGCCCGCTTGCTGCGTTGGCATTGTAGTACATGATAAGACATAACTCTTGCAGTCCTTCCTTCAAAGGGGCCACCAAAATAAACGAGAAACAAGTTCTGAAGTTTTTCGTGTACCGAAGTGACCCGCCAATTTATGGTCATGGAGCATCTTTAAGGTAGGAGGTCTTGCCTCTAGTGGAACAAAAAAAATAAAATTTCCGCCCCAAATCAAGTCATCCTGTTTTCTCAAAGAGAAAATTTCAGGGTCAGTGCAGGGACTGGATGCTAGTTTATTGGTAGTCATTAGGTCAGTATGTGCCAGCAAAAGGAAATTTTGAGGAGCAAGAATGGTACTTGGTTCAGTAGATTGAGGAGATTTAGGGAACATCCGGGAGATTGCGTCTGCTTTCCCGTTCTTGGAGCCAGGCCTGTAGGAGATATGAAAATTGAACCTAGAAAAAAATAGAGCCCATCGGGCCTGTCTGGGCCTTAGGCGTTTTGCAGTCCTGAGGTATTCTAAGTTCTTGTGATCCGTAAGGATCATGATGGGATGAGATGCACCCTCCAGAAGGTATCTCCACTCCTCCAGGGCAAATTTGATGGCCAATAGTTCCCGGTCGCTTATGTCATAGTTCCTCTCCGGAAGACTTAATTTCCGGGAAGCAAAGGCTACAGGATGGAGGAGGGCCTTGGGACCCTGTCTCTGGGAGAGAATAGCTCCGGTGGCAGCTTCTGAAGCATCCACCTCTAATATGAACGGCAAAGCTGGATCTGGATGCTTTAGGATTGGTGCAGTAGTGACTGTCAGAAAAGGGTACTCACCGAGGCCGAGATGCAGAGAGCGGCTCACTTTTGCGACTAAGCGCACTCCACCCCCTGGAGATGGGACAGAGGCACCAGCTACCGATAGGCTGAGCAGGACTTGCGAGAAGATCTCAGAAGACAGGTGCAGGAACTGGTGGAGAACAGAACTCAGCTGGTATGGTGGTGCAAAAGTCCAGGACAGGCCGAGGGTCAAACACCCAAAAGGAGGAAAGTCAAAAGGCAAGCAGAGGGTCAAGTACTGGAGACTGGGGATAATCCGGGTCACAGGCTGGAAGGTCAGGTGCAGGAGGCTGGCAGCAAAGTCCGGGTCACAAGCAGAGGGTCAAACACAGGAGATAGCAGTAAAGTCCAATAAGCAAAGCCAAGGGTCAGGGTAAGGAGAGATCAGAGTAGTCCAAAGGCAATCCGAGTCATAGCAGTAAATCAGGCAAGCAGGAAACAGGAACTCAGAATCACAGGAAGCTGAAGACAAAGCAGCAATTTGCTTGGAGATTTGCTCAGCTTATATAGGCATCCAGGATGTCATGTGACACGCTGAATCAGATTGAGGCTGTTTACTTCCTGACAGGCAGCCAGGATGTCATGTGACGCGCTGAATCAGATTGAGGCTGTTTACTTCCTGACAGGCAGCCAGGATGTCATGTGACACGCTGAACAGATAGAAGCTGTTTATTTCCCTGACATCCATCAATTGATTTAGGTACAATCAGCATGTTGGATTTTTCAGCTGTGTTTATTGCCAGTGGTTATAGCTGCTAGCAATATCCACTGTGTTCTCCCAGCAGGGAAAGGACAGTTTGCCATGCCCCACCCTGCTGCGACAACACAAAAGCTCAGCGGGAGAGAAGCGGGCGATTTTCTTTTCTGCAACCAAAATCATATCATGGCCGACTTTAGTAATTAATTCTGCTAGCAAAACATCTGATTCAACCTAAAATCTGGGCCAGGGTGGATTAGTTGATAGATAAGTCTTGCTGACTTGAACGAAAATAAAACAATTTGTAGGATCCATTGTACTTTGCTAGGGTATGCAACCGAGAGGAATGAAACCTCTGTCCTCTTTTTCAAAGTACAACTAAAGACTCCTGTACAACAGTTTAAACAAGTACCAAATCCAGTTACTGCAAAAGCTTCAAGCATATCGGGAATTTTATGATACACAGTCCAGAGGGAAGACAGTGAGCTATAAGAGAACAGGAGGAGGAACAGGAGGAGGAAACGATTGAAACATAATTCATGTAACACTCTGACATCAGTGGCGGCTGGTGCTCAAAATTTTTGGGGGGGCGCAAACAAACTGAAAAAAAAAAAAAATCAATTGCCGCCACTGTGCCCATTAAACGCAGCCACTGTGCCCAAACGCCACCAGTTTGCCCCCTCAAATACAGCTAGTTTGTTTCCATATACAGCCAGTGTGCCCCCATATATATATATATATATATATATATATATATATATATATATATATAGCCAGTGTGCCCCCATATACAGCCAGTTTGTCCCCATATACAGCCAGTTCCCCCCAAATGCAGCCAGTTTGTCCCCCATATACAGCCAGTTCCCCCCAAATGCAGCCAGTTCCCCCAAATGCAGCCAGTTTGTCCCCCATATTCAGCCAGTTTGTCCCCCATATACAGCCAGTTCCCCTCATATTCAGCCAGTTTGTCCCCCATATACAGCCAGTTCCCCCAAATGCAGCCAGTTTGTCCCCCATATACAGCCAGTTCCCCCCATATTCAGCCAGTTTGTCCCCCATATACAGCCAGTTCCCCTCATATTCAGCCAGTTTGTCCCCCATATTCAGCCAGTTTGTCCCCCATATACAGCCAGTTTGTGCCCCATATTCAGCCAGTTCCCCCCAAATGCAGCCAGTTTTTCCCCCATATTCAGCCAGTTTGTGCCCCATATTCAGCCAGTTTGTCCCCCAAATGCAGCCTGTCCCCCCCCAGCCCTGCACTTACCTTCCTCGGTCCGCGCCGTCCTCGATGTGTTCTTCCGCCCTCGATGTCGCTTCAGCCAATCAGGTTACCGGTAACCAGATCCGGTGAACCTGATTGGCTGAAACCTCCACACAGTCTTCTTCCAGGAACGCACCCCTGTGCGTACCTGGGAGGAGTTTTTGGAAGCCGAATACAGCGTGAGAGCTGTATTCGGAAAGCCTATCAGAGCCAATGGCTCTGATAGACACTTCCAAGTTACACCCACCGCCGGCCGCCGCTCTAATTCATATGGCCGGCGCTCACCAGGAGGCCGGCCATATGAATAGTGGGCAGCGCGGCAGCGGTGACAATACACAGATTCATGCAATGCATGAATCTGTGTATTGTCTTTCAGTGGCGGTGCGGAAGCGAGAGGGGGCGGCGCTCCGGCGCCCTCTATGGACGCACCGCCACTGTCTGACATTCATCTATGTAAATCTTTTTTTTTTTCAGGAGATCAGAACTGGTCACTCATACAAGCACCAAAAAATTGGTCTTAGTGTTCATTTTTAATTGTCAGTGAGCACTCTCCAGTGTCTTCTACCCAAAAATTAGCTAGTTTGAATGCTCATCTAATACTCGGAAATGTATTTTCCAAATGTCCTGTAGAATAGGGACACTGAAATACAGCTCTGTGCAGCTATCATTACCAGGGTAAATACCGTCTAACAGGTGGATACAACCAAACTTGCATGGGAAGTTCCAGGTGCAACACAATGAAAAGTTACTATAATTACTGGCCTGGTCATCGTAGGAGGATACCTGCATTGCAGGACCAGATGTGGACACTGATAT
Organism: Rana muscosa; assembly: GCA_029206835.1. Taxonomy (NCBI): domain Eukaryota; kingdom Metazoa; phylum Chordata; class Amphibia; order Anura; family Ranidae; genus Rana; species Rana muscosa. Next base: position 365,415,660 of record CM055116.1, read on the forward strand.
CCAGTACAGCTTTTATATAAATTGCAGCTAATAATCATCACAAGAAACATACAACTAAACATCAAGATGAAAAGTACACAACAAAAAAATAAACATATTTTTACTTTAGTTGGTAACTTGTGTGAAAACAGGGTCTGTGTTCTAATGTATGTGTGTAATGTCTGTGGACACAAATTCACAACTTAGAGAACATCCTGTCCTGGCAAAATCACACTTTTTTTTTTTTTTTTTTTAACATATTTACTATATTTTGCATTAGTACTTTAAAGAGAAATACAATAGTTTGAGTGATATTTGTTATTGATAAATTTTGATCAACAAAAATCTCCAAAGATCACACCCCTGGCGGGGGTGTTTTTTGGAAGCACCTGATTAAAGCCATAGACTCTAATAGGCGCCCAAAAATGTGAACAGCGGGCGCCATGCTGGGCGTTCGCTGCTCACTCTGTGTGTTAGCAAAGCAAAGGAATTCGCTTTGCTAACACTGAATCTGCCTCTCAGCCAATCAGGTTGCCGGGTCTGTTACCGGTCACCTGATTGGCTGAAACGTCAGACGCTGTGATTGGACGCCTGAGAGAGGACGGAAGAAGACATGGAGGGCGTGCAGGAGACCGCCGCTGACCTGCTCTGAGACCGGTAAGTGCCGGGCAGCATCTGATGGGGCACACTGGCAGCATCTGATGGGGCACAGTGGCGGCATCTGAAGGGGCACACTGGCAGCATCTGATTGGGCACACTGGCGGCATTTGATGGGGCACACTGGTGGCATTTGATGGGGCACACTGTCAGCATCTGATGGGGCACAGTAGTGGCAATTAATGGGCACACTGGCAGCATCTGATGGGGCACAGTAGCGGCAATTGATGGGCACACTGGCAGCATCTGATGGGGCACAGTAGCGGCAATTGATGGGCACACTGGCAGCATCTGATGGGGCACAGTAGCGGCAATTGATGAGCACACTGGCAGCATTTGATGGGGCACAGTAGTAGCAATTGGCTGCGTTTGATGGCATAGTGGCTGTGTTTGATGGGCACAGTGGCTGCGTTTGATGGGCATAGTGTCTTCGTTTGATGGCACAGTAGTTGCGTTTGATGGGTACAGTGGCTGCTTTTGTTGGGCACGGTGGCTGCTTTTGATGAGCACAGTGGCTGCGTTTGATGGGCACAGTGGCTGCGTTTGATGGGCACAGTGGCTGCGTTTGATGGCACAGTGGCTGCGTTTGATGGCACAGTGGCTGCGTTTGATGGCACAGTAGCTGCGTTTGATGTTTTTTTTTCAGTTTGTTTGTGCCCCCACAAAAATGTTAAGCACCAGCCGCCACTGAGTCCCAGTGACAACTACACGCCATATTTTTTGTATGGGCTTTAACGGAACAGGAAGTAAGGAAATATTTAGTGTCACAGATAGAAATTACATATTTAACGACAGAGGATTATGAAATATTTGTAACTACTGAGCTCTGCTAACAAAGGACTTTTTAAGAATTGGCTACTAAATACACAAAAAAAAAAAGTTCAGCTTCACCCGTAGGTTGGAAATAAAAAATATGAAATATTGATATGTAATATTTCAGATTTACCTGATGAAATTAAGTTTTTATTGTATTTTTTAGACCTGATAATAACTGAACTATTTTCCCCATTTTATGCACCTTCACATTATAAAGATATGTGTAAGTGGCCTCTTTCCATTCATCAGAGATCAAAAAGGGAATACAGTATCTTCTACAGAACACCAAAAGTTTAGCCACAGGAGAAGTTTTACATTAAAGTAGCGAGGAATAATTATGAGAAATTGTTTTAAAACCTATGAATGTCTGCTTTTCAGTCATAGTAATTTTTTAACACCCCATCCATAAGAGTATATTATCTAAGTCTTAAAGGAGAAGTACAGCCAAAGCTTGTTTGGCTGTACTTCTGTGGCTTACAGGAGTGAAGTTCGTTCTGCATTCCTGTGACCCATTTTCAGTAGACAACGGGCTGACATCACAACGCCAGTCCATCCTGGGGCAATGAAGTTGAGATCTGCTCACATGCTTGGACCGCAACCTGGCTCAGCTTTTTGGCCTGAGCTGGCTGCTCCCGTCCCCTCCACAGCCCTGCGCTCCAGTGAGCGAGGAGGGGGCAGTGCAGACAGAGGTGACTGACAGTCACCAGCTCTTTTCTCAGGGAGCCCTGAGAACCGAGCGATTGCCAGTGTTTGATTGCTTAGTTCTCAGTCTCAGAGCTGGCAGGGGACCGATGCTGCATCCACCTAGATAGGTATGATTCTGAAAAAAAAATAAAAAAACATACTTCTCTTTTAAAGGGGTTGTAAAGGTTCGTTTTTTATTTTCTAAATAGGTTCCTTTAAGCTCGTGCATTGTTGGTTCACTTACCTTTTCCTTAGATTTCCCTTCTAAATTTTTTTTTCTTTGTCTGAATTTCACACTTCCCGTTTCTCCTCACTAAACTTCACACCATCATCCGAGTGGTGTGGAGTCAGCCAGAACAGCTTACTGAACAGCTTACTGAGGAGGAACAGGAAGTGAGAAATTCAGACAAAGAAAACAAAGAAAACATTTTTTTAGAAGGGAAATCAAAGAAAAAGGTAAGTGAACCAACAATGCACTAGCTTAAAGGAACCTATTTAGAAAATAAAAAACAAACCTACATGCTGAGTTTTCTTTTCGTGGGCTGAACGGAAAAAACTAAAGCGCTAGGGAGGAGATCCTGTACTAGCAATCCGATGTTAGTACAACAATCTCCCCACTGAGCTATTGTGTTCTGACAGGGGGGCGGCACCTTGCCAGAACACACTGGTCAGCGCTCTCACCCACTGGGCACTGATCAAATGCTAATTGGCAGACCTTTTTCAATCATACCACCTTCAGCAGAATCTGGACGTTCAGCCGGCATCTGTTGGACCGTCTCCCGTACACACACTCAATATTCAGCTCCTGTGTACGGGGCTTTAAATGAAGGTAATACAGTAATTTTAGAATCCCAATGTCCTGTTACATATCTATAAGAAATCCATAGTAAAGCAGGTACATATGTTTAACACCATGCTTGACCCATGGATGGAAATCATGACATAAATAAAACTTAGACAGGGATATAATAACTAGTCATACTTTTAAATTACATAACCTGTTCTCATCCAAGTAAATGATGACAATTATTGTTTGTCCTTCTTATTAAATGATAAAGGAAAACTAAAGCGTTGCTGTGTATAAAAACAGTGGTGTGATCAGTCAGAACAGCTGCACTCTTTGAAGCAGTGATCTCAGAAGAATATCATCTTGTATAAAGCATGGTAAAACAGGGTATACATCAAATCCAAGAGGGACAAGAGGCTCTCCTCCTTACCGCTATTACACTGCTATAATATTTTATTTATTTATTTTTTACTGATGGGATTATGTTTAATATATCTTTGATACACTGTGTATATGCATGTTTTCACATTTATATTATAGAAGGTTTTTTTTTTTTTTGAGCTTTGGTTGGAACAAGCGCACTATTATTCAATGAATCCTTCTCATTAAATACTACCTCCTTTTTTTTAATACACCATCTCTAACATTAATCAGCATAATCCTTAATTTAGGAAACAACCAAATTGCACAGTTTCTGTACAATTACCTTTAGATATATTTAAACCATGTAATATGAAGACAAACTTAAACACGCATTCATGTCAAGATTGCTTCTATGCCTTTCTCCGGATCAACACTGGGTATAGGATTTTGTACATGGAGGTTTTCAATTTATTTTTTGTTTTTTTCTACTGGTTAAACTAGATAGTCTATGTAACTTTCAAAGAAAATTGGAGCCATAACTAAGCTCCTGAAGACTGGCTTCTGGCATACAGACCACCACGCTTTGTATCCCTGATTAAGCCAGGCTACTGGCAATATGAAAAATAAACACTACTAACATGGAGAACTGTACATAGCCCTTACCTTTACTGTCAAGAAATTCAAGCCGCTTTCATTTGCCAATGCTTTTGCAATCATGGTTTTGGAGCAGCCTGGAGGACCATAGAGTAAGACGCCTTTCGGTGGCTGTATCCCCATACGAATAAAAGATTCTGGATGCTTAAGAGGCCACTCTACTGCTTGCTTTAACTTAAGCTTAACATTTTCTAGCCCTCCAATGTCAGACCATGATACCTAGAAGTAAAGATAAAAGGTAATAAAAATTAATATCACAAAAATTCATTAGCTCCCTCTTTTGTGGAAGAGGGAGCTAAAAGCTTTAGGAAGTCTGAATGTAATACCACTCCTCCACCCTGGTTTTGGTGGAGCAATTGTGACACTTGAACTTATAGTGCATCTGTGCTCAAATCATGGACACTTGATTATTTACATATTTTTAACAAGCAGTAAAAAGGCTCTAAAACAAGCCATTTCTCACCTCTCTAGCAGTATGTAATGTGCAATAATTCATTCATTCATTTTACATCTTCAAAAATCATAACAAGGACTCTAAAATCATGTTTTAGTCACTTTCTAACAGTTTAAAAATACCTGCTATGGGTTTACATTCTGGTGCAAAAAAAAGTCATAGGAAACAAAGATTTTAGTGTTTCTGTTTTGAAATTTGAAAACGAATTCCTCCAGAATGCTTTTAACTAGAGAAGTCTTCGAGGGCTTTTTCAAAGTGCTTTTACTGTATGTCCAGATTAAATGTGAAAACTTTAGTGCCCGTATTCTGGACATACTAAGTAAAGGCTCGCTTAAACATAACGGCCACAGTTTTGCACAAATGTCATTGAATGGGTAGATTTTGAGCAGAAAAGGTTACTGGGATTAAGGGTACAGGGCAGTAAGAACTTTTTTGTGTTCATATACTCACTCAGTTCTTAAACTCTTACTGCTATTAATGGTTTTCATTTTCATCTAGGAATGTATCAAGTGCAGCAAATGATACCATATATGCTGACATTTTGTGAAGACCCACTGAAGTGCAGAATAATGTTACTGTTGAACTGAGTATTTTTTTAGGTTTCTTTTAGTTCCTTTAAACCAGGGGTAGGCAACCTGGGGCCCTCCCGCTGTTGCAGAACTACAAGTCCCATCATGCCTCTGGGAGTAATTGTAACTGTCAGCCTTGCAATGCCTCATTGGAAATGTAGTTCCACAACAGCTGGAGGGCCCAAGGTTGCCTACCCCTGCTTTAAACTAAGCTAACATCTCCTCTGGTCATTCCTAAACTAAGTATATTCCCTTCTACACACAGAAGGAAGAAGAAAGGGCAAACACATCCAGAAACTGTCCACCCGATGGGACCACAGAGTAGTGCACATGCAACAGTATGTCTCCTCTGAAATAAAATGCCTGCCTGCTTGCAACTTTTTCTTGGTGGGGGAGAAGGGTGGGAATTTAAATTGTTATAATAGTGCAGCTTACTCTTTGGTTAGGTGTGTACTAAGATCAGTGTCAGGCTGTAAAGCTACCTGGGAGATTAACCCGTCTGCTACTTAAACTTGAAGCTGAGAGTCGATAATCTGTCCAGTAGGGTTACACCGATACAGATACTAGTATCTGTACCGATACCGAGCATTTGCATGAGTACCTGTAAATGCTCTGATGCCTAATCCGATACCTGGGCAGCCTCAGAGATGATCGGTGCAGTGGTGGGGGAGTTACAATCACCGATCTCCCTGTGTGGCTTTCAATAAAGCAGCTGACAGCAGCTTCTCCTCCTCTCCCTCCCACAGCTTTCAGCTGCTTTATTGAAAGCCACACAGGGAGATCGGTGATTGTAACTCCCCCCACTGCCACACTGACCACCCCCAACTGTCCTCTGTATCCTCCTCCACTCCACCAGCTCCCTGGGTCCTTTGTGTCCTCCTCCGGTCCCCGTCCGTGTCTTTCTCTGGGTCCCTCTTCGTGTCCTACTTCGGGTCCCCCTCTGTGCTCCCCAGATCCTCCCTGTCCTCCTCTGGTCCCCCCCATCCCAGATCTGTCAGGATGGAGAGCGGAGAAGGAAGCCGGTATATATGTCATTTAGTGGCTTCTTCTTCTTTTATGAATGAACAGAGTCAGTGATCACTGACTGTCCATTCATAACTTAGCATTGTAAACAGTGTTTACCATGCTTCAGTAAGCTGAGGCTGCAGAGAAAGGCACTGGGGAATCTGTGTCCTCAGTCCCTTTTCCTGTCTCAAAGGGGAGATGTCAGGGGTTTAGACCCCTGATATCTCACCAAAGCCCCCTCCCCTGACCCCCCAAAACAGGGCTGATAAAAAATAAATAATAATAAAAAAAAAGGAAAGAATTCTAATAAGTATTTAAAAGTTAAATTGTAAAAAAAAAAACACTGACACCAGAAAGCATTGTGAAAAAAATAACAAAGAAACTATAAATTGTAAAAAATAATAAAAAATGTTTTATTGTAAAAATAAAAATAAAAATCTACTGACATCAGTGCTGCATATTAGTGCCACTGTCCCATGACATTAAAAAAAGTATCAGTAATCGGTATCGGCAAGTACCTGAAAAAAAGTATTGGTACTTGTACTCGGTCTTAAAAAAGTGGTATTGGTGCAACCGTACTGTCCAGGCTTGCTGGAAGAGGGTGAACATGTCACTTACAGCAGAGTTGTAGTCTGCATTAATGCAATTCTGCATTACTTATCTGTCCTCCAGCGATGCAAGCACCCTCAATTGCATCTTCTTCTGGGTCGGCATCTTTGATGTGTATGTGGTAGTGCTGGACCAATAGAAGTGAAAATTGTTTCTGATGGATTTACCATGAAGTGATTTTTTTTCCTTCAAACAAGCAGATGCATGATTGAGGTCTTATATAGGTGGACCTTGTTCTGGTACAAGACTGCTACCTCTCTGACAGTGACAAAAGTAGGTCTTGCCAGATGGTAAATTCTTGGATATGTACAGTATGGAGGAGAATCTGGTACAAAATTTCAACTCACTTAAAGGACTTTTTGAAACATTTAATGGTTAATGGTTAAGAGCGTCAGATACAGTGAACACATTTCAGGGAAAAAAAAAGCCTCCCCTTTCTTTAAGGCTTGAGCAATCGATGCTGATAAAACCACAACAGAATGCACGAAGGGACCTGTGTTAATGAAGTCTAGTCTCTCCTGACTGAGCAATGCATTCACACTGTAAAATCTAAAGCCATTTACAAGCAGACATAGAAGCATTTATTGCAAAAAAGATACATAGGGGTTGATTTACTAAAACTGGAGAGTGCAAAATCTGGTGAAGCTGTGTATGGTAGCCAATCAGTTACAAACTAACTAGCAGCGCCAAAAAAAAAAAACTGTAAGCTGAATGGTTTCTATGCAGAGCTTCACCAGATTTTGCACTTTCCAGTTTTAATACATCAGCCCCATAGTAAGTCTGTTTGTGTACCACCCTTGTCCCAAAATAGGTCTATAGGTAAATTTAGCTGCGCTTGGGTGGTAGCTAGCCTGGCTAATTTGTAGTCTTTATGGGTCAAATGGGTTTTTGTCCTAATCCTGTTTCAGTTATGGCTTCTCCATTTTGTCAGTAGGTGGCACTGTTGCCTTTGGCATTAGTATGATGAGCTACAGTAAATTCAGGTTATGAATAAACACACCTTTCTCAGCCAATCAGAAGGGCCGCTTTGCATGCTGGGAGAAGGCATTTATTTGGAGAGAGTCCGGTGATCTAGGTCTTCTCCGCTCAGATTGCGGTATGGGTGGGTGTGTGAGGAACAGCTCCTGCTGGGTAGCCTAACGCCTAAGGACTGACCATATGCTTAAGGTTCTGCAAGGGAGAGCCTGCTCACTACCTGGAAGCAATGCTGAGAGGGATAGAGTTCTAAGGAAGCACCAGAGGTGACTCTTCATGAGCTGGGGACTATGAAGTGGCTGGGGTGACTTCAATAGAGAACTCATCCAAGAGAAACTGCATATAATGCTGTGAGTAAAGTTCAGTTACTATAGGAGACTATTCTACAAAGTACAGATGTGCTGGTTCATGCCTTATCTCACCTGTACTGCTGTCTGCCTTATCTCACCTTTTTGTCTAAGGAGCCTGCCTGCCTGCTGATCATTACTATTTTTGAGGGTGTCCTGTGCCCTACCTCTCTCTCCCACATTTTGCCTGTTGTGAGAAATAAACTTCTTTGTTAAAAGTGACTGGCGCCCATCTTTCTACCTTGTACATTGCCCACAATGCCTAGCAACCTGCACCCTGAGGAGGAATGTCGGCCCTCCCTGTCTCTGGGGGTCACCACCAAGCCCCTGGAAATGTGGGGTAAGTGCTACATTTGCAATGAAAAGCTTTCTTGCATGGATTTTTTTTATGTAAGCTCAACATTAACAAATGTTGTTTCACATAATCCTTTATAGCACCTGTGTTAAGACGTTGTCACCCTGCTCTGCCACTCCTACTCTGAGGAGAAGGAAACATGAACACTTTACAAAAAATCAAGTAATCCTTGATAGCTAAGGCTGTACTGTTAAAACAATTCAAGAGTGGAGATTATGATTGTCACAGATGCACACTATTGACTAGTTCTCTACTTTCATGCTGATTAAAGTGCAAGAGAACAGCTGAAATATAGGTCTTAACGGTTGGCAAATGAGAAAAAATCAGACTGACTGGCAGCATACTAATATTAGTCAAAATAGTTCAGCAATTAATCAGAAACAAATGCCAACACAGAACCCCTCCCCATCATGTATGCACAACAAGCAAAATATCAATGTTGTAGGCTCCTGGGTAGCTGATTTGCTATAGGTCAGGAATCAAATGCATTAGATTATTATGTTTTATGCGGTTGACCCATTTTAACTAATCTCTACTTTGTTTTGTCTTTTTATGCATAGAGCTCCAACATATTAAGTAATATCCTTTAAAAAATCTATGGACCTTAGCAATGAAAACAGACGATCAACAAAGGCAAAATAATCACAAAGTTCTTTTAAAATCTTGTGCAGATGTGCAATAATTGTCCACATGCTCCTTCTTTTAATCTTACAACTCTTAACCATGAAGACTTTACACTGAGATTGATTTCCCCTGATGCTATGTATCTGGTATATAACCAGTGCAAGACCAACTGTGGACCTGTAATGAGCACACAGCTCCGGTAATGTCAAACTTCGAGACCATATGTGATCTCGTGTGGTATTTTTAGACTGGGTGTTTCATGTGTCAAACAGAATAGCACACACACTTCCACAAAGGAAACCTAATCCTACTTTTACCAAAAGGCAACACATAGGGATCACCTGCTTATTTAACTAGCTTTAAAAGTCTTTCCTGAACAGGAGTTTACGGGAGAAAAGTCTACATGGATTAATTGCTCAGAAATGACTAGACATGCAACAGCATCTCCAGATGTGCAGGTTGGAAAGCCAAGTGGTTTAAGTTTGCGGCGTCCAGTTACTGGAATCTGAAACTATACAGGAAAGGAGAATTTATTCCAGAGGAGGAAATGATTTTTCCCTTTTGTAAAAACTGCAGACTGATAGCAGTGGTCTACATATGGTGGTTATATCACTGTCTTTCCAGATTGCAACACACAACTCAGCAAAGAGCCAAGTGATTTTTAAATATGTGTACCCATGGACAGCAATCATCACATTATGTACAATGTTTTAAAGAAACACTCCAATCAAACATGAATTTGCTGACAAAAGGCACATTCTGCCTGCTAAGTTGCTCTAGTTTTCATCCAGGCATTCTGTTATCTCATATTTTAAATAGCCCTGAGAGTAAGGCCCCATGTACACTGCTGCTGCTAAACGTACATTCAAAGGCAGTTTGACACTTTTTTCAACTGTCCCTGAACTCATTCAATGTTATCTTATGTGTACATGTACACAGGTTTGTTTACTGTGATGTTTAGGCAGTTGCGTTTATAGGCCTTTTTTTGAAGGCAAAAAAATGAGTTCAGACGCCAACGTTTCTGACACCAAACGCGTCTAAACGTGGTAACCCGCATTTAGTTTATAGGCGTTTTCCGTTTTTGGTCACTTTAAAAAATATATATATACGACTGACCGAAACTGATTTAGATCTTTGAGATCTAGAATGGGTCTGACATCTCCATTCGGTTTTGGCACCGTGAAGGGATTTGAATAAAACCCCATGCCCTGCTCTTCTGAGGGAATCTCTATGATTACACACTGAGACGTCAGTCGGTCTAGTGCCAGGAACAAAGACCTCCTTTTGAGTGGGTCCTTTGGAATGTTCGACCTTAGAAAACGAAAAGGTGGAAACTCTCCAAACTCTAGTTTGTACCCTAGAGATAAGGTGGAGATGACCCATCTGTCTCGGATCTCTATCTGCCAAGCCCCTGAAAACAGCAGAAGCCTCCCCCCCACTCGAGCGGGGGCGCCTCTTCATAAGGAGGCCTTGGGACTCTGCTTTGCAGGCTTCTGCCCAGGGCTTATTCTGGCCTTGTGCTTAGCCTTGAGGCTTACTTCTTGAGCTTGACGGCGGAGGCCGTCGCGACTGCCTGGAGGTTGTCGCACCTGGTACCGGACGTCTACTCTACTCTTACCACCTGAATTTTCGGGGATATATTTATCCAAATCATCCCAGAACAATCGTTCCCCATGAAAGGGAAAACCTGCCAATAGCTTTTTGCATGGCAACTCAGCTGACCGATGCTTCAACCAGAGAATTCTGCGCATATGCACTGATAAGAGAGCAAAGCGTAACACCTGATGAATAAAATCTTTAAGAGCCTCAACCGCAAAACATAAGGCCCTCGGTAGCTCAGCTAACTCACGGGCCCCTTCCCCCTGAGCAGGGACACTTTTAATAACCTGGTCTTTTAGGGATTGAAAAATGCCTATCGCTGCTACTGAAGGCTGTGCTGCTGCACCCGCTGCAGCAAACGAGGCTTTGAGAAAAGATTCCAGTTTCTTATCGGCTGGATCCTTAAAAACCTAGACATTGTCCACCGGACAAGTTAGACTCTTATAAAAAGGGGAAAATTACTGCGCTAAATACAAAAATAAACCCCACCCCTAAAATAGCAGCAAGCTCCAAATGTCAGACAAAACATTAATTATATGAAGGAAGGGAATGGAGCTGCGCAAAAATAATAAACCTAAAAAATATACAGTGTACCATCAGTGAACAAAAATGTACATATATATATAAATAAAGAAATCACCATAAATTGTGACTAACTAATCCAGAAAATCTTAATTAATGGATGTGACCAACGAAAAAAAACTATTAAGTTGAATATACAGTAGATGAAAATTGTAAAATAACACCAAATAAGTCCAATTTATAATGAAAGTAAAAAGTCCATAATATGATCCACAGTGAAATCTTAGAAGTAGGTGTAAAGTGGAAAAAAGGTGAGTCTTGAAAGTTAACACCAATCTGCACTCGTGTACCACCACCAATTAAATGCGCTTACCAGAGGCAAGCTGATTACAAGCCCAAAACAATTAAAAAGCCTCCTTCCACATGATGAATGGATATCTGTTAGATAAATTTAAAATTATACTTTATCTGTCAACTATCAAGATGCATATTAATCTTCTAAAGTTAAAATGTTTGTTTTATAACTCTATTATACATAAATATGCTGAATAGCTCTAATAGTCCTAATTACTGGAATAAGTCATATGACCATATTCTATTTGTGCTAAAAATGTGCTGACTTATAGTAAAACTGTAAATTGCTTACACCTGCCAAACACGGGCTGTGAACCATGAAATAATTTATGTTTCCATTGTATGAGATAATTTATGTATCCATTGTATGAAATATCCTGTCATAAAGTGTAGGCTGAAAAAGGATATTTCCCTCTTTCCTGCCAAACGTCAGAATAAAGGTTGAAATTATACACATGATCAGGATGTTACAAGCAGGAAAGGGGAAGGTTTAAGGGTTATAAAAGCAGAATGTGAATCTATGACAGGCAGAAAATGGATCTCTGAAGCCGCAAATATACTTTAACCATTTTCTCTGCATATGCAATAAAACATCTTGACTTGTAACGAGAGTCGGTCTGAAATTTCTTTGACAATTTGATCCTTCGGACCGGAAGTCCAAATTCCTGGAAAGCACTAGCCAACAACCCAGTGAACCGATGTCCGTACGGCAAAAAACTGTAAGTCCTCCGTCTTAAATTTGACGTTAACAGAGGCCGGCTCACTGAACTAGTGCCTCCCGGGCAGCGACTTACCGGATCAGCACAAGAGACTGCTCTCGGGGCAAGGTAAGATATTTTCATTTATTATATTATACCTTTAGGCCTAAATGTGATTAGGGATTTAATGAATTAAGGGATTTTTGTTAAATACATATAATATAGAGATGAATTGAATGTTTATCTGTTGTGTATATGTTTTGCTTTATCCGAGTTGAGGGAATATAAGTAGATACGTCCGTAGTTTAAATCCCTTTGATATAGGAGTATGGTCCCATTCTAATACCCGGGTGCAGATAAAGGAAATTTGTCGACAAAGGACCTAGGTCCTGACAGCCTTGTAAACTGCAGGAATTCCCGTGGGGGACACATAAATATTCCTACATCAAAAACATGAACCCCTGTTAATACAAAGGTATGGCCTGATAGATTTCCAGGTAACAAATAGAGGTAATTTGACGAGCCCTTGCGCTCAGCCAGCCTCGTTTGTTGTGTAAAAAACCTGTACAGGCATTTATAAATACCGTTGAATTAACAAATATTAATGTTTTGATAAAGTGTGGGAACAACAGTCGAGAGAAATTAAGTCTCTTTTGTAATTCTGTTCATGCTCCCTACAGTTTACTGAAATATTAATGTTTTGATCAGGGGGGGTTGACCAGTCAGGTGAATTTACGTTCGCCTTGTAATTCTGTTCATGCTCCCTACAGTTTACTGAAATATTAATGTTTTGATCAGGGGGGTTGACCAGTCAGGTGAATTTATGTTTGCCTTGTAATTCTGTTCATTCTCCCTATAAATGAATAAAACATTAAGTAAGAAGACAAGACACCAGTATTATAGCAGCACACAAGATCAATAATCTAGAAGTGATATGTCACGACTAGAAAGTTTGTGAGTAGCTGCAGAAGTGATAAGATACTGTGTGCAGGTATTGTGTCAGTGTGAGAAGACCTTACAAAAAAAAAAACTCAGTGTGCACGTTAAAATGGGTGTGATCCATGGAAAATCTGTTGGTTTGAATGAAGATGCTAAGTATAAGTGTAGTCTAGACAAAGAGAATGTGAAATTTTTTAAGATGTGGGAAACAAAATATGATTTTGATACTTCCTTAAATAAGGATGGTTGTGTAATGCTGTGTAGAAAGCTTAAAAATAAGGCCGGCCTGAAAAAAAAAGGAAACAGAAGAAATTAGGTCTTCCCCAGGCAAAAAAATGGCTTGAGGAGGCTAATCGTAGGGTAAATTCAGAAAACCATAAAAAAAAAAAAACGATGTTTTTAGACAAAGAGGAGGACAATAATATGACCGTCCTCCGAATCTTAGTTCAGCAAGTATTGACTGAACAAAACTCAACAAATCAAATGCACCCAACAGCCCCCACACACCCTTTAGAAGATACCCCAAACCCACTGACAGTTGCCGCTCCCCCTTTAACCACAACTCCCACTCCCAAATCCCTATACCCTATTGCAGACTTACATTCCCCACCACCATACGGGACAGAGGCATGCAATAGGCCACCTCGACTGACCCCCCGACTATCGGCAAACAACCCTTTTTCCATGCAATGTGACCCCCCACTGTTTGCTGTCCCTTCGTGGTCACCTGGGTCACCCCCAGATGCAACCGTTTCTCCTACGGCTGCAGCAAAACCCCCTCTCAAAATGACCCTTGCTGTCCAGAGAAGTCCACAAGGGACCCCCCTTACAGCAACAGTTACAAAACTCGTCGGCCACCTGCTCAATAAATTAATATCCCCCGCAGCTGGGGAACAAACAGAATTTGGGGAGGAAGAGTTCCCATTAATTGAAGTTCCCAACCCTAGGGCAGGACAAGATGTAGGAGGTGTACCAGCCCCCAACACTATGATGGTCTATCGCCCCTGGACCCCCGAGGATGTTAAGAAAGCTATTGAAGGGATACCACATCCCAAAGTTAACATAGCTCAATTCAGGGATGGTACCATGGGAATGATTGCTAGCTATCAATTCAATGGGAGGGAAATAGAGCAGGTCATCCGACAGGTACTGGGACCTGACTGGCATCATGTAGTGGGAGATTGGAGTGGATTAAACAACCAGGGAAGGGTGTTGCCTCATGATGATGCAGCACTCGAAGTCAGGAGAAATGCTCTTATAGCAAGGATAGAAAATAGATGGGTACGTCGGGCCGACTGGTCCATTATAAATCAGTGTATGCAAGGAGAAGAGGAAACAGTGGATAATTTCATTGTTAGGATGAGGGAGATTTTCAATAACCACTCTGGGATAGAAATCCCAGCAGACCAAGTGAACGATAGTCCATATGAGCAACAGCTGAAGAATGCAATCCTGAAGGGGCTGATAGCCCCTATATCAAGTTTTGTTACCAAACACATGATTAACCATAGGATTTTCAGACTTCAGGAGCTAATTGAGTATGCAAGGCATGCTGAAAGGCACTTCCAATCAAAAAAGAAAGTAAAAAAAAGGGAAGGTGTTTATGATGGGTGAAAGTAATGATGTGTATGTTGTTGAGAATCGGAACAAAAGATTGGGGAACACTCGAACAAGGCCCCGCATTCAAGATTATGAGGGGAAAAAGAAGAGGGGGGAGTGTTTCCTGTGTGGTAAAAGAGGTCACTTAGCGAGAGCATGTGAGTCAAACAGAGAGGAAGAAGCATGACTAGAAAATGTTGGTATGTCCACAGAGAGAGATACAGAGGGAAATGAGGAGAAAGAGTCTGAGATCTTGGATATGTGTAATGTTGAAGCTTGTTTGCATGCTGAAGTCAAGCCAGAAATAACATTGATTGTAAAGGGTAGTTGGGTAACATTTCTCTGTGACACCGGGGCTTGCAGGACCCTAATACACCCACTGGATATGCCACCAGGGGTAAAGAAAACAGGTGTAGTATATGTAAAGTCTGCAAATGGGTTAATGCACCAGGAGGCCGTGTCTGAAGGCCTTACTGTGGAAGATCCACAGACAGGTAAAAAGGCTCAGTGTAAAATTGTAATTTCAACTAAATGTCCTGTTAATTTGTTGGGTAGAGACATGTTGCATGCTCTCGATATTTCTGTCATACCAGTGGAGGGGGGCCTCAAAGCCCATCGACTGTGTGAAAAACAAATCACAGCCGTGGATAATGAGCCCCGATACTGGTATAGCTTGGATTTGCAAACTGAGGGGTTAAAGATGCCCAAAACCCTGACAGAAATAGTTGAAGAAGAGCCTGTGAGGAGCGGGTACAAGGTCCAGACGAACCTCTATTGCACTATGTACTACAAAAAGACCTCAGGGCCTGATAAGTCTTATGAGAAACAGTTAATGAGTCTCACTAACACTGAAGTGCTCTTAAGATACCTGTACTGTGATAAGGAAGGAAATAGTGTGGCTACTTGTCTCCTACCACAACCAATTCTGCAAATATACAGGCAGGATACTGTACCTCATGTTTCGGTCACCCGGAACCCTGGGGTATCATGGTATGAGCTGGGAGAACTTATCACAGACTGGGTTCTACTAACAGATGAGGAACTAGAATCCAAAGGGATTCGGAGGTGCAGATTAGCATGGTTTGTTGAATGTACACCCAGAATCCACATGATTGAAGTTTGTGACAAAAGACAGTGACTGACACTTTTGACCCAAGAAGAAGAGGATGCCTTAAAAGACGTCCCCGATTTCTTGTGGTCAAAAGGAAAAACAGACGTTGGACTAATTAAAACAGGCAGTGAGGTCCAAATAACCCCTAAAAGTACAATGAGGCCTCATCAAAAACAATATCCACTAAGGAAAGATGCCGAAGAGGGAGCAGACCACTTGATAATGGAATTACTAAAAAATGGTGTCATCATTGAATGTCCGGATTCACCATGTAACACGCCCCTGTTCCCAGTCAGGAAGCAGAAGGGAGGGGAAGATGGGTGGAGACTTGTACAGGATTTACAGGCGGTCAATAGGGCCGTATTACCGAGGGCCCCGGTGGTCCCAGACCCGCATGTACTTCTGAACGACCTTCACCCAGATAACAAGGTATTTTCTGTCATTGATATCAGTAACGCTTTCTTTTCTATTGCCTTACACAAAGACAGTCAGTTCTGGTTCGCTTTTACACATAAAAAGAAAAAAAATACACATACACCAGGTTACCCCAGGGATATTGTGAAAGTCCAACTATTTTCTCACAAGAAATGTCCAATAATTTGTCTCGGTTTGTACCTCCCTGTGGGAGTCAAATTCTCTTGTATGTGGATGACATTTTGGTAGCAGCTCCTTCGGAGCAACAATGCAAACTTGACACCTTGGCTTTGATGCATTTCCTCGCAGAACAAGGTCACAAGGTCAGCAAGCATAAACTACAACTATGGAAAGAAAAGGTGACATACTTGGGTTATATTTTGTCTCAAGAAGGCAGACATCTGGATGAGATCCGAAAAGAGGCCATCCTTCAAGTCCCCAAACCACGCACCAAAAAAGAAATGATGTCATTTCTTGGTATGGCAAATTTTTGTAGAGCATGGATAGCTAATTATGCTACGGAGGTGGCGCCTCTTTCTGATCTCATCTATGGTACACAAATGTCTGCGAAAGATTGCATCCAGTGGAATGTACAAGCAGAGGATGCATTTACAAAAATTAAGCACCTCATTGTGGGTTCCTCTGTGCTCAGCTTACCCAATTACAGTAAAATATTTTATCAGACTGTAGACTGTAAAGAGGGGTACATGACTTCTGTTCTCACTCAGGTTTATGGGGACAAACACAAACCAATTGCATTTTACTCAACTAAATTAGATCCAGTGGCACGGAGTTTGCCCCACTGTGTACAAGCTGTAGTAGCAGCCTCATTGGCCATACGGTCCTCTGCATTGATAGTATTGTTCCATCCCCTGGTACTTAAGGTCCCACATGCCATCTCAGTGATCTTACTACAAGACAAGATCTCCTATTTATCTCCAGCCAGACATTTATCATGCATGACTACACTTCTGGGACAGCCACACCTTACAATTGAGAGGTGCACTACATTGAATCCCGCTACACTAATGCCAACACCTAGTGACGGGGATCCACATGATTGTATAGCTCAAATTGATGAACCAGTACTCCTTAGAAAGGATCTCACTGATGTTCCCTTTCTAGATGCTGACATTACCTTCTTTGTTGATGGGTCGTGTAGAAAAAAAACGATAAAGGGATAAGTCAAACAGCTTATGCTATAGTGACACATGACCAGGTCATTGAAGCCAGATCCCTTCCCAATTCCTATTCTGCACAACAAGCTGAAATTATAGCCCTGTCTAGGGCTTGCAGTCTAGGGGAAGGGAAAAAAATAAATATTTATACTGACAGCCAATACGCTTTCTCCACTATACACATATTTGCCCAGCAATGGAAAAATAGGGGTATGATTACGTCCACAGGTAAACCGATCACACATAGAGATCTCATTCTTGCCCTTCTAGAAAATGTACAAAAACCAGCACAAGTGGCTATTTGTAAATGTGCAGCACATAGAAAGGGTACAGATCCAATTACCCTAGGGAATGCACTAGCAGACAAGACAGCAAAAGCAGCTGCTGAAGGACAGCAAATAACGTACATATGTTATACAAATCTCCAAGTAAATGGTGAGGTACGGAAAGCTATTGATGAAACATGGTTATCAGAAATGCAGAAGGCATCACCGGAAGGTGAAAAACAAAAGTGGTTATCAAAAGGGGCAACACTGGTCAATGATGTATATACAAGTACAGACGGTAAACACATCTTACCTACATCATTATTTAGGTATGCTGCATTATTGAGCCATGGGCAAGCCCATACCTCAAAAGGAGGGATGGTACAGGTGATCAACAAGGTATTCACAACATATGGATTTACGAACTACTCAAAAAAAATTTGTCTCACATGTCCGATTTGTAACAGATACCATGCACAAGGTGCCCTACGACCCTTACGAGGTCATTTCCCACAACCCCCTTATCCCTTTCACACAATATGCATGGATTTTATTGAATTGAACAAATGTGAGAATAAAAAGTACTGTCTGGTTATTGTTGATATGTTTACAAAGTGGGTGGAAGCTTTTCCTATGACACACCCGGATGGGCACTCAGTAGCCAAAGTACTAATCAAAGAGGTGATTCCACGACAAGGGATCCCCTCGGTAATTTACAGTGACAATGGCTCCCATTTTGTGAACCGAACAATACAACAGATTGGTAAATGGTATAATATTGACCTGAAAAACCACTGTGTCTACCACCCACAATCTGCAGGCACAGTGGAAAGACATAATGGTACCTTAAAGAGTAAACTAAGAAAATTGATGGAGGAAACAGGAAAAAACTGGGTTCAGTGTTTGCCAATGGCAGTGTTAAGTACAAGAATTACCCCTACTGCTAAGGGCCTAACACCGTATGAAATGTTGTATGGTAAACCTTATTATATTCCTCTCCCTGAAGAGGAAACAGATTTAGCTTGCATAATAAGACTGTTTTCAGAATATATTACTGGGTCTGAATGTGCAAATGAGAAAAAGAGATACCCTAAAACTAAAATGCGAAGTATACCCCCTTCAGTACAAGCATTACCAGGAAATTTTTCTTGTTTCTCTAACATAGACAAGGATGGTTCAAAGGTTGGCACTCTATCTCCTGAATACTGTGCGACCACAACATCAACTACAGACATTAAGTACCAACTAAAATGGTTTCAGGAACAGAAACGGCAACTGGCTGATGTTTGGTGGCTGTGTGGGGACATGAAACTAAGACCCAGACTGCCACCTAGATAGGAGGGTAGTTGTGCCCTTACCCGTTTGTTGCTTTCCTTTTATATTGTTCCTATGACTAACAAATTGATAAAACTACCAGGTAAACACTATTTTAAACGGTTTAAGCGAGAAACACCCCAAGGATCCTTTGACAACCGGGTTTATATAGACTCAATAGGTGTTCCACGAGGAGTTCCGGATGAATTTAAAGCACAGAATCAAGTAACAGCAGGACTCACCTCACTCTTCCCATGGGTACAGCCCAATAAGAATGTCGATTGGATAAACTACATTTACTACAACCAGCAGAGGTTTGTGAATTACACCAGAGATGCTATCAAAGGTATAGCAGCACAATTGGACGCCACCTCTTTGACAGCGTGGCAGAACCGTATAGCATTGGATATGTTGCTGGCAGAAAGGGGCGGGGTATGCGAAATGTTCGGCACCTTCTGCTGCACTTTTATTCCAAATAATACGGCACCTGATGGAAGTATCACCAAGGCTTTGCAAGGCCTACAAATGTTATCCCAGGAACTAACTGAGAACTCTGGTGTAGAGAACCCCTTAACAGGACTCTTTGAAAAATGGTTTGGTAAATGGGGTGATCTTGCAAAAGATTTGCTCATCTCTGTTGTCATGGCAGCCACGGTCCTTACGCTGTGTGGATGTTGCTGCATTCCTTGTATTAGAGGAATTCTTCAAAGACTGATTGACACATCACTAACAAAGACTATGTTTTTCCAGAACAACACTGAACTATACCCGGAACCTGATGAAGATGAACTTACAGTCCTTTCAAAAGACCTATTTGTCTAAATGATAATACCTGGTAAAATAAAGAACCTGGATATTTGAAGTATTGACATTATAAGTATAATGAGGAGGGAATGTTAGATAAATTTAAAATTATACTTTATCTGTCAACTATCAAGATGCATATTAATCTTCTAAAGTTAAAATGTTTGTTTTATAACTCTATTATACATAAATATGCTGAATAGCTCTAATAGTCCTAATTACTGGAATAAGTCATATGACCATATTCTATTTGTGCTAAAAATGTGCTGACTTATAGTAAAACTGTAAATTGCTTACACCTGCCAAACACGGGCTGTGAACCATGAAATAATTTATGTTTCCATTGTATGAGATAATTTATGTATCCATTGTATGAAATATCCTGTCATAAGGTGTAGGCTGAAAAAGGATATTTCCCTCTTTCCTGCCAAACGTCAGAATAAAGGTTGAAATTATACACATGATCAGGATGTTACGAGCAGGAAAGGGGAAGGTTTAAGGGTTATAAAAGCAGAATGTGAATCTATGACAGGCAGAAAATGGATCTCTGAAGCCGCAAATATACTTTAACCATTTTCTCTGCATATGCAATAAAACATCTTGACTTGTAACGAGAGTCGGTCCGAAATTTCTTTGACAATATCCAGGGAATTACACACTCCGAAGATTAGGACTCAGTAGCCCAGCAATGTCCGAGAACAGAAAGAGAGACCTTTCAGGACCAGTACCTGTACAGCATACAGCTTTTTCTTTAGAGCAGAAACAGGTGGAAATCTGGACTCCACATGGGGGGGCTGGTGGCTACACAGCACTGTACAAGCACTCTGTGCTCCAGGGCCCAGGCAAAGCTCCCCTCCTAAGCCCAAGGTGGGAGTGGCACTAAGACAAAACAGAGCTTTGCCTGGGCCCTGGAGCACAGAGTGCTTGTAAAGTGCTGTGTAGCCACCAGCCCCCCCACGTGGATGCTGCTGTCCTGTCCAGATTTCACTGTGGATCATATTATGGACTTTTTACTTTCATTATAAATTGGACTTATTTGGTGTTATTTTGCAATTTTCATTTATATTCAACTTAATACTTTTTTTTTATTGGTCACATCCATTAATTAAGATTTTCTGGATTGGTTAGTCACAATTTATGGTGATTTCTTTATTTATATATATATATATATATATATATATTGTGAGGGGGTTAGCTCGGCAGCGGGTGTGTGTGACCCCCGGGATGGGCTCCCCACACAAAAACAGGCCCAGCAAACGGAGGTTGTGGTTTTCAAAATCAAAAAGGTGCGGTTTATTTTCTATTTACAGTGACAAAACACAGCAAAGCAAAAGAAACATAAATAAAATAAATCCTGGTCAACTTGACCTCTGACTAAACATACAGGTTTCCTAACTAACAACTGGGATCAGCCTAGTGCTGTCCTAGTCCCTAAGTCCCTGGTTTTAAATGTCCAAGCAAATAGCCACACAGGCTTTTTCTCACCGCACAGGGGTTCACTCTCCCTAGACAGTCCACACAGGTCTGGTTCCAGGCATGAGCTAACATCTAATGAAGCTGGGAGTTCTTATAGAGGCCTAAATGAGCTGACAAGCTTCAGCTGGTCTCATCAACTCCCTGTCTGTACGACGCCCCACACTCTCCCTAGAGGTATGAGTCATCCATGAGCCCACTAGCCTTAGCTGGGCTTATACAACTCTCCACCTAGTTGTATAAGTCGGCGTAAAGCCTGAATCTGGGCGAAATATATCTACCCCACTGGATGCAACCAGGTGACTTTACCTTCCTGCTGTCACATACCCCCCCTCTTGTTTTAACCTCGGGGTTGGAACACCAGCAATCAGGCATTCATGTACTCGAGACAAAGCATCCACATTCCCCATTTGAACGCCAGGGCGATGCTTTACTGTGAAGTTGAATTCCTGGAGGGCCAGGAACCACCTATTCACTCTTCTATTTGTTTCCTTGTTTTGAGCCATCCACTTTAACGGAGCGTGATCCGTAACCATGTCAAAGTGCCTACCTAGCAGGTAGTACCGAAGGGAATCTAGAGCCCACTTCACCGCTAAACACTCCTTTTCAACGGTGGCGTAATTTACCTCATGGGACTTCAACTTCCTGCTGAGGTAAATGACTGGGTGCTCTTCCCCGTTCCAGACCTGGGACAATACTGCTCCTAACCCCACATCTGACGCATCACTTTGTATGACAAAGTCTTTAGAGAAGTCGGGTGAGTACAACACTGGCTGGCTACATAAGGCTTGTTTCAAGAATTGGAATGCTGCCTCAGCCTCGGGGGTCCATTTAATCATGACCGACCCTTTCCCCTTCGTCAGGTTGGTTAGGGGCACAGCCTTAGAAGCAAAGTGGGGAATGAATCGCCGATAATACCCAGCGATTCCCAGAAAGGCTCGTACCTGCTTCTTGCTGTTGGGACGTGGCCAACTCTGGATGGCCTCGACTTTGTTGAGTTGGGGTTTTATTACTCCCCTCCCAATGGTGTACCCAAGATATTTGGCCTCCTCCTGCCCAATGGTACACTTCTTGGGGTTAGCCGTAAACCCCGCTTCCCGAACAGAGTCCAGGACTGCTTGCACTTTTGGCAGATGTGAGGCCCAATCTGTGCTATGGACAATTACGTCATCCAGGTAAGCCGCAGCATACTTCCGATGGGGCCTCAGCATCTGGTCCATTTTCCGCTGGAATGTGGCCGGCGCATTCTGTAACCCGAACGGCATTCTTTTATATTGGAACGCCCCGTCTGGGGTTACAAATGCGGTTTTCTCTTTGGCCGACTTGGCCAGGGGAATTTGCCAATACCCTTTTGTGAGGTCAAGAGTCGTCATGTATCGGGCTGTTCCCAGCCGGTCGATCAACTCATCTATACGTGGCATGGGGTAGGTGTCAAATTTTGTAACTTTGTTCAACTGACGAAAATCGTTACAAAATCGCCAGCTCCCATCCGGTTTAGGCACCAACACAATGGGACTAGACCAATCACTTTGGGACTCCTCTATCACCCCTAAGTTCAGCATTTTCTGTACTTCCTCCCGTATTGCCTCCCGTCGGGCCTCTGGGATCCGATAGGGTTTTAACTTCACCCTTTCACCGGGCGGGGTAATGATGTCATGCTCTACCCCAGATGTTTGTCCCGGCAGCTCAGAGAATACCTCCTTGTTGCGAAGCACAAACTCCTTAACCTCCTGTTGTTGGGGTTGTGACAAGGTGGCTGCTATTCCAACCTCAGGAATCACGCAACCAGTTTGAGCTGGTGACCAAGTGTCTGCGACTAGGGACTCTCTATCCCTCCAGGCTTTCAACAGATTAACGTGATAGATCTGTTCGGGCTTTCGCCTTCCTGGTTGTCTGACCTTGTAATTCACTTCGCTCACTTTTTCCATTATCTCATAGGGGCCTTGCCATTTGGCAAGGAATTTACTTTCAACCGTAGGGACAAGTACCAGTATCCTATCCCCCGGGGAAAAGGTACGGGTCTTGGCTCCACGGTTGTACACTCTCTGCTGTGCTAACTGCGCTTGGGCCAAATGTTCCTTCACGATGGGCATTACCTGTGCAATTCGGTCTTGCATCAGGGCGACATGCTCAATCACACTCCTGTGGGGAGAACTCTCACTTTCCCAAGTTTCCTTGGCAATATCCAACAGCCCTCTTGGGTGTCTCCCATACAGTAACTCAAAGGGGGAGAATCCCGTAGAGGATTGGGGCACCTCCCTAATAGCAAACATCAAATAAGGAAGTAGACAGTCCCAATCCTTTCCATCTCTATCCACCACTTTCTTCAACATTTGTTTTAGGGTTTTGTTGAATCTTTCAACCAGCCCATCGGTTTGGGGGTGATACACAGATGTACGCAATTGCGTCACTTTGAACAATTTACACAGCTCTTTCATAACCCGGGACATAAAGGGTGTACCTTGGTCCGTAAGCAGTTCTTTACAAATACCCACCCGGCTAAAAACAAGAGATAGCTCTTTGGCTATGGTTTTGGCCGAGGTATTTCTGAGAGGGATCGCTTCTGGATAACGGGTGGCATAGTCCATTATAACCAATATGTACTGGTGCCCCCTAGCGGACTTGATTATAGGACCTACCAAATCCATTGCGATTCTCTCAAACGGGACCTCAATGATGGGTAGAGGGACCAGCGGGCTACGGAAATGTGGCATCAGGGCCGACCTCTGACACACAGGGCAGGAGGAACAATAATTTTCTATGTCCTTCATCACCCCAGGCCAATAGAATCTCTGTAATACCCTCTCTCGGGTTTTCTCTGTCCCCAGATGACCTCCAAGAATGTGCCCATGGGCCAACTCCAACACCAACTTCCTGTAAGGTTTGGGCACCACAAGCTGCTCAACGGTTTCTTCTGCCCTTTTTGCCACCCGATACAGTAGGTCCTTCTCTACGCTGAAGTATGGGTAAGTGCAGGTATTATCTGGGTTCACTAACTCGCCATCTATTTCCACTACGTTTTCCCGTGCCTTTATTAGGGCGGGGTCTTTTAACTGTTCTGTGGCAAAATTTTCCCTGTGAACCTCCAGATCAGAAAACTCCACAGACGGTAGGTTTTCGTCTGAGGAGGTGGGCTCCTCTCCAGTTTCTTGAGTCTCCCCTGCCAATACTGACAAGGGAAATTCTGGAGAGTCCTCACCACTCTCAGAGGAGTTCTGGCTATCACATTCCTGGTACATAGGGGCACCAGTGGGGGGCTCAGGATCATCCCACAGTTCCCAGAACTTCGGAAAATCCCTTCCCACAATGGCGTCATGCGGTAACTGAGATACTAAGCCCACTGGATGAGAGAGGGTACCTTTGGGGGTCTCGAAACACACTGTAGTCACTGGATACTCTCGGGTGTCCCCATGCACACAAATAACAGCTACCTTGCTATTCCCAGAGACCTCTGTTTTAACTAACTCAGCCTTTATCAGGGTCACAAGGCTACCTGAATCCAACAATACCACAACATTTCTACCATTAACACACATTTTGCATAAATGTTTCTCAGTTCCTCGAATGGCAGTGCATGCGACTGTCGCACACAGCGACTGACGTCTGCCCGTCAGAAAGTCACACTGCATGGGTTCCTCCACAACCGGGCAATTGGCTGCAATATGTCCCGCTTGCCGGCAGCGGTAGCAAACGATCCTTCTTGCGGCCTCTTGAGCCGCTGATTTCCCAGGCTGTTCTCGCCAAACTTGGGGTAGAGCTCCCACCCTCTCACTCTCTCCACCCTCACCCCTTGGAATCCTCTTATCCGCCCCTGGGGATGGTCTGGTCTTAGGGTGGAAAGTCCGAGTGTCTCTGGAAGAGACCGTCAGGTTCTCTGTAGCCAAGTATTTCTCCACACGATCCACAAGACCATCGGCCGTCTCTGGGTCTCCATGGCTTACCCACTTTTGGATGGCAGTAGGAAGAGCTCTCAAAAACCGATCCATTACAACACGTTCCACAATCTTTGGTGCGGACAAAGTCTCTGGCTGTAGCCACTTTCTGCTCAGGTGAATGAGATCATACATTTGAGACCTGGGGGGTTTTCCAAGCTGGAAAGTCCAGTTATGCACACGCTGAGCCCGGACAGCCTGGGTGACACCCAGCCTTGCCAATATTTCAGCTTTTAGCATCACATAGTCTTTTGCTTGGTTAGGCTCTAGGTCATAGTAAGCTTTCTGCGATTCACCAGTTAACAGAGGAGCCACCAGTCCAGCCCACTGCTCCTCAGGCCACTTTTCTCTTTCAGCGGTCCGTTCAAATGTGGTCAAAAATACCTCTGGATCATCCTCTCCAGTCATTTTTGTCAATAAACGACTCACCCCAAAGGACGCGGTATTAGTGGGACGGCTTTCCTCACTGGTCTGCGGACGTTGCTGCATTACTGCTTCCATTTGTTGTAGTCTCTGCTCTAGCTTCTGTAACAGGTCTATGAAGCGGGCCTCAGATTGCTGCTGGGCTTGTTGCTGAGCTTCCAGACTCTGTTGGTGAGCTTGCTGCTGGGCTGCAAGGCTCCTTTGCAAACCTGCATTTGTCTGCTGTTGATTGGCATTTGCTAGAGCCAGCTGTTTCAGTATCTCCTCCATGCTGGCTTAAAAAAAAACTGCCACTGGTTCTCCACCAACTGTGAGGGGGTTAGCTCGGCAGCGGGTGTGTGTGACCCCCGGGATGGGCTCCCCACACAAAAACAGGCCCAGCAAACGGAGGTTGTGGTTTTCAAAATCAAAAAGGTGCGGTTTATTTTCTATTTACAGTGACAAAACACAGCAAAGCAAAAGAAACATAAATAAAATAAATCCTGGTCAACTTGACCTCTGACTAAACATACAGGTTTCCTAACTAACAACTGGGATCAGCCTAGTGCTGTCCTAGTCCCTAAGTCCCTGGTTTTAAATGTCCAAGCAAATAGCCACACAGGCTTTTTCTCACCGCACAGGGGTTCACTCTCCCTAGACAGTCCACACAGGTCTGGTTCCAGGCATGAGCTAACATCTAATGAAGCTGGGAGTTCTTATAGAGGCCTAAATGAGCTGACAAGCTTCAGCTGGTCTCATCAACTCCCTGTCTGTACGACGCCCCACACTCTCCCTAGAGGTATGAGTCATCCATGAGCCCACTAGCCTTAGCTGGGCTTATACAACTCTCCACCTAGTTGTATAAGTCGGCGTAAAGCCTGAATCTGGGCGAAATATATCTACCCCCCTGGATGCAACCAGGTGACTTTACCTTCCTGCTGTCACAATATATATATATGTACATTTTTGTTCACTGATGGTACACTGTATATTTTTTAGGTTTATTATTTTTGCGTAGCTCCCTTCCCTTCCTTTAAGTTAGACTTTTATTCACAGAAGAAATAGCAGCGTCTACTGCTGGCAAACTCCACTTCTTAGTGAACTTTTCCTCAATAGGATAGAGAAGAGAAAATCTTCTAGGAGGAGGAAAATACCTGTCTGGGTGATCCCAATCAGCATATATTAGCCGCTCCAGCAATGGGTGTACAGGAAATGCATGTGGACCCTGTGGAGGCCGCCTTAAAGAACCCAAAGAGGAAAAGGGGGCCTCAGCTACCTGTGCTGGGGGCAACTTATATCCAGAACGGACCAATTCCGTAAGGGATTGCACTAGCAAGTTCTGAGATTGCGAGGCTGAAAAGGGCTCTTCTGAGACTGAATCCTCAGAGGAGGAGACATCCGCCTGCCCTTCTTCCCGGTCACCCAATGGTATCCCAACATCATCTGCCCATTCCTGTTCCAACACTGGAAGGTCGGGCGGAGGAGAAGGGGACCTATCGTGTTTTTTCCCGGACTGAGAGGAAGACGCAAACATATCAGCTATTTTTTCTTCCAAACCAGCTAACGCTGAAGCCAAATCGTCCTTGGTGACCTATGCAGAGGCTGAAATATTGGAAGTGGCTACTATGCCTGAGAGCCTGAATGACTCCGACTGGCCAGTTGCTTCTGGCCTTTCAGGGGAGGATAGAACTGTGGAAGCATGACTAGGATCCTCAGACCCTGACTGTGGCGCCTTTGCGCTCCTCCCCTTCATATTCTTCTCACCTCTCTTTCGGGAAGACATAGTCCTAAGCACAAAAGGCAGAGGTACTTACAATGTGCATCTACTGCCGAGCTATAGTCCAGCAATGGAAGCAATGGAAATATGCCACTATCACTGCTCAGCCTGATGTAGATGTGCCTTTAGAAAATGCCTGTAACCAACACCTATACTGCGCTTACATGCCCTCGTATGCTCTGTGTCCCTCCGTCAGCCACCAGACTCTTTCTAGAGTAAAAACTTTATAGGCAGTGAGCCTTGCGCATGCGCGTGTATTATGTGAAACATTCGTTTCTACATGCACGCTGGCCACGCCAAGCCATGCCCCCTGCTTCCTAGGATAGCCATTTAAACAAAGCATTTCCCGTGCGCACGCACAATTGGTCCTGTAAATAGAACGTTCGGGGGGAGAGGGGCTGCATCCCCAGGGAAATGCTGACCGCCGAGTGACAGAGGCAGCGATCCCCCAGCCCTTTCGGCAGCCATGACAGAGCGGAGTAAGGAGGCAATGCTGTTCCACAGAAGCGCTGACAGACACTGAGCACACAGCAGGGGAAGCATGATAATGTTAAACACCAGGTATGTTACATCTTCTAGTAGTAAAAAACAGGCAAGGCATCGTTTACTCAGAAGAACTCCATAAGTGAACTGTATGTGTTCCTTAGGATCTTCCTTAACTTACCATTCCCGCCGCAGGATACTGCTGGAAAACACAGCCAGACCCAATCTTCACCGATCACGGTGGGCCATGTTATGACGGACCTTCAAGGACCGGGTCCCCCTTGCATACTGGGTTCCACACCCTTGGACCCGTACAGCACCCTGCCAGGATATCCTTTGGTTTAGGTATATGACCAAGGAGCCGGATCCAGGGTCCAGCCCTCAACAGAGGAGCATTAAAGGCAAGTGACTTCGCTTTTTCTCTTCCACGAGGCTCGGGTACCATCTATTTTGGACATTGCTTTTAGGCATCTGGAATTGATCCGACTGCATAGCCCCTTGATCCTGCTAAGGATTTCCGGAACGGGGCTTCTTCTTTAGCATAGCACTTCAACAACCATGACCAACACCTTCAGACACTGGCGAAAAAAAAACTGAGGTACTTCCTGTATGGGAGGGGTTATATAGAGTGGGACTTCCTGTCTTGGGTTTCCAGTGTCCATTAGCCTATAGGTGGCGTATAACCCACATAGTAATTACTATGGCTGCTCTGTGTCCTGTGATGTACGATAAAGAAAAAAACAGACATACTATGGCCACTATCAAAAAAATGTTTTAGACAACTGCAGGAAGTGCTAAAACCTTACATATCCTAATTCTTGACTCTTGAAGAAAAGGAAGCTTGGACAGATAGAACATTTTCATAAAAAAACAACTGGTCAACAGCCGTAGGATAATACCTGACCCTTGATTCAGGGAAAGTGAGGTCCAAAAAAAACCCCAGGTGAAAAACTACAAATACCCTGTGCGTATGCTACTACTGTGATGTCCCTACCCTTTGGAGGCTGATAGCACTGTGAATCATATAGTTTAGGTTTACAAGAGTAGCAATAAAGCATGGAGAGGGTGAATACAATAAAAATACAAATAAAGCCTGGACATGGGTTTAAACTTCAGGTGACTTTTGATAACCAGCATACACACCACACACAACAGCTAAAGAATGAAGCTCCGAAAGTGAAAGCGATTTTAAAGCGGAGGTCCACCCGAATCTTTTTTTTAAAAGCCAGCAGCTACAAATACTGCAGCTGCTGACTTTTAATAAATGGACACTTACCTGTCCAGCGCGCCCGCAATGTCGGCAGCCGAGGCCGAGCAATCGCTCGTCTCCCGGCTGCCTCCGCCGCCATCCTCGGTGAGGGAATCAGGAAGTGAAGCGTTGCGGCGTCACTGCCCGGTTCCCTACTGCGCATGCACGAGCCACGCCCTCACTGGTCCCCGCTGTCTCCTGGGACCAGGGTGTTTCCCAGAAGACAGCGGGAGGGGGGCGGGAAGTGGAGTGACTCCCGTGGGAGTCTATTCCTGGAAGTGGGTGCAAATACCTGTATTATACAGGTATCTGCACCCCCCTCCCCCCTGAAAGGTGCCAAATGTGACACCGGAGGGAGGGAGGGTTCCAAAAAGCGGAGGTTCACTTTTTGTGTGGACTGCCGCTTTAAAGCTTCATTTAAAAAAATATATATTAAAATAACAGACATGTTATACTTACCTGCTCTGTGCAATGGTTTTGCACAGAGCAGCATGATCTTCTTCCTCTGTGGTACCCTATCGGTGCTCCGGACTGTGTGTGCTTACTCCCGAGCTGTCCTGTCTGCGTCTATTAACACAGAAGGGGCGGCTCGGCTCTGCCCCCCACTTGTTCGGCAAAGCGTTCGATTGACAGCACTGGAAGCCAATGGCTCCCGCTGTTATCCATTTGCCCAGGGAGGAGGGAGACAGTTGCTGCTCTCGTGCAAATCGCTGGATTGGATCGGGCTCAGGTATGAATAAGGGGGCTGAGGTTGATTCTGCAGCACAGAAGGTTTTTCACCTTAATGCATAGGTGAAAAATGCATTAAGGTGAAAAACCTTAAGGCTTTAGAACCACTTTAAGTTAAATTAAAAAGGGTGACATTTGTTACCTAAAAGTTAGTACATTTTTATTTCATATATGCCTACAAAATTGCAGCAATTAAAACTGGCTATTCAGATTTCTGCATACACCCAGTCTAGTACTCTTTAAGAGAGTGCTAAATATGACTTACCTTTGGCACATCCACTGCAACCTCTCTCATTGCACTTGGCCTGACATCACTCATTGCCTGCAGGAAATCATTCAGAGTGATTACCACCAAGCCAGCCACTTCACCGTCTGATGGGTTATTTAGTTCTCCCAATTTTCTCCGCAGAGCATTCAAGCCTGTAAACAAAGCCAAAAGTTTTACTAATACTGCTATCAGAATCAATATTAAGAAAAAAATTTAAATAAATACATAATAATCTAATGCTCTAATAAACAGAAAATTCTGACTTGGGCTAAAAGAAACCAAAAAGAAATGATCTACGTACTAAATCCGCTATCCTAAAATGAGGAATAAAAACCTATTTTATTTGTGGTGGAAATTAGGCATGCAGATACCTTTTATTAAAAAAAAAAAAAAAAAAGCTTTACTATGCTATTAAAAAATATATCTACACTAAGGGGCCTACATAATAACGTGCTGATAGGTGAATACGGATCCTTTCTTTGTTTCTTACAGAACACAAGTGTTCCAGGTATCATTATGATTGAGATATAACTCAAAAGTTAAAGGCTAAGTTCACTTTTAAAAAAAAAATTTAAATGCAAATATTTTGCAGGAAAAAATTACCTATATTATTTTTTTTACAGGAGCTATAAAAAGTATAGATTGTGGGTGCAGTGTCAGGCCTACACATGCTTTCTCTAACTCTCTGCTTGTACCTCTGTATGGCTTTCAGTGACAGAGCTGGAGGAAGAGACAATGGACTACGGGTGCGCTGATTAGCACGCTCATAGTACATTGGAAAATACAAGTCCATCTGCTACCATGGGACTAGTTTATTCATTCAAAATTTATAACTGACATCACTGTTAGGGGGGTAGGAGGTGACTGGCATTTGCACCATGTTACATGTTACACCCACAACTGCTGGTGTAACATGGAGCAAAATGAACTTAGCCTTTGTGGTGGCCAACCTCTGGCCCTTTGGTACTTCCTGTGCAGCCATTGGACCCCAGCAGTCTGTAGTGGGAGCATGTAAAGAAGTAATAGCAGTAATCTCTACTAGTCTCATGTAACATTAGGTTAACTCATGCATTCCCACATATGGTTGCCATCATCCCAGGTAAATATGGTGAAAAAAACCTCTGTTGTTTGGGGATTTTTAAGGCAACAAAAAAAGAAAAAAAAGGAAAATTATATATATAAAAATATATATTTATTCACAAACATTACAAAATCGTTTTTATATAGATACAAAAATATGTTTATGACTATATCCATCTCCATAAAAATCTGCATTTATGAACAATTATGAATACAATGCCTAGATCGGTGACTCAAGATTTTTGCAGAAATCACTCAGAAACAGGCTTCATCTGTGAAGCCTGTTTGAGTGATTTCTGCAAAAATCTTGAGTCACCGATCTAGGCATTGTATTCATAATTGTTCAGAAATGCAGATTTTTATGGAGATGGATATAGTCATAAACATATTTTTGTATCTATATAAAAACGATTTTGTAATGTTTGTGAATAAATATATTTTTTTTTATATATATAATTTTCCTTTTTTTTCTTTTTTTGTTGCCTTAAAAATCCCCAAACAACAGAGGTTTTTTTTCACCAGTCTCATGTAACATATCCCCAATCTCTCACTGTCTTCTGCAGCATCTTTTCCATCTCCATCCAAAACCTGTAGCAAGTCTATGACCAACATTTTATCTAGTATATCTGTAGTCTCTAACAGTCCTCTCTAGCATTACATATACTGAAACATATATTCTCCCTTTGGTGATGTCAGTTGCTAACCTCAGGGTACATGCATGAGGGTAAGGGGACTACCTTTTCCACTCACAACTGTTTTCTCTGGTTCCAGAACTGTCTACAAGTGATCCTCTCTCTCCCTTTTACCCTAAACAGGTGCATGTATGACACTAAAGCACTCTTGTTTAGGAGGAAAACTGTCTTAGAAGACATGGTGAGACTGTCGGATTATACACGCACATCTGACCGTTCTTTAATGTCTATGGGCAGTTAAAATATCAGTGCACTTTGTAGCATCTGGTGCCTACAGAGAAAGACACGAGAGCTATAAAAGGGCATGAACACCTGCCTTCACTCCTCAGGCTCTGTAACAGAATCACAAATATTTGCAATACAGACTTCCTGTAATGTGGCACATTTATAATGAACAGGATACGGTACAATATCAATAAAAACATTCCAGGAGGCCAGCTGGAGAAGAAGGAGAGTGCTACAGGCTGCAGGCAAAGGAAATGCTACAAATATCTTCCCTATTGTGACCGCAGATCATATTTTTAAAGCTAATTATCCAGAGAAGCCCAATAGCAATGACAGCCGAGTTGTAACAGTACACACACCATCAGAACTCGCTAGATAAACCCAAAGCAATAACAAGTGCGCAACATGAAAATGTATTCAAACTGCTTAAACTATACACTGAAACCTTATTTCAACTTCTTGGTGATAAATTATTCAGCTATTGAAAGGATGGCATGCTGTCTTTCAAAAAGGTTTCATTTTAGCCAGTTAATAAGTAGTAGAAAGATGGTAAAATAAGCATTCAAGTCAGGTGAGTCTTGTGAAATGTTTGTTATCCTTTAACTATTTCTTCAATGCAGGGTTTCCATCCTTGACCAGGGCATTCTATGTTTTAGAGATGTAAAGGGTGCACAAGGAGTAAACTACTGTTTTTTAAGAGATCCATTTACAACTCAGCTTATATAGGAAATAAATATTCACCCGTTTAATTAGTATAACTATACAGACTTAACACAAAAAAATTGTATAATTCCCCCTTTAAAAACTTGGTCTCTTTAGTTTAGGTCTGGTGGGCAGGTCACTTGAAATCTGACAGCCTATCGGTCAACTACCTGACTTTACACAAAGCCTCCTATCTTGCATGCAGCATGAGAGGTAAGGAAGTTGGCAACTGTCAAATCTCAGGCAACATCTGACTCTCCTATTGCCCAGAAAGGACTTTTCCTATACTGTATTTCATTACTAACAAGGTTTCCTTTAAAACATTCATGACATCTGAGTTATAGTGGGAGGTTTTTATGGGCAGTGAGGCTCTGGGAAAACCTACTTCATATTTTTTACCTACCTACAATCTAGAGCAGCCTTTCTCAACCTTTTAATCCCAGAGGAACCACTAAAATAATTTGCAGGTCTCGAGGAACCCTTACTAAAACCAACTCATCGGGGGGTCAATAAAAAATATGTCCCTTACGTTGATGGTCAGTAGGGGGTTGGAACCCCTTCAGTGGTGGTCAGAATGCCTCCCTTACAGGCAGCTAAAAAGGTCATTGGCGCCATGCTGCTAGCTCTACCAAATGACATTGGCCCTGGAACTATGCAGGCATCATTAAATAGGAGGACAAACAGCAAAAGCTCAAGGAACCCCTAGCAATAGCTGGAGGAACCCTGGTTGAAAATTACTCAGCACTTTAAGACAACCCAATGCAAATGTACAAAGCTTGTTCTGTTTTTAGATGACGACCAAAGGGATGATCTTGAAGCGGTTTGATTTGAGGAAATTGCCAGCACTACCAACTGGCTTATTCAATTTGAATTTATTTAAATTCATACACCAGTTACATCACACCCCAGGAAGATAACATAAAATGGGTTTGACATTTAAGGCTGCGTGTCAAAAATGTTCTGTATCACCGGCGGATAGGTTTTATTCATTTTGGAAATCTCTGCGTTTTGGACTCACGTCTTCCAATTTTTGGAGGCTGGTTTGGGATACAAGCAATCCAAACGCCCAGAGGTTGGTCTGCTGGTTCTGGTTGTTGATTTTGAATCTTCTAATGGCCTAAAAAATGTGTTTAGTTACATATTTTAAACTAGAAAAATTATCCTTCTGGACTGGAATTAGGATCTGAGAATGAGCCAAGTGTAAAAAAAAAAAAAAAAACATATTGAGAACACACTGTCAGCAAGTAGAGTACTTTTTTCGCTAAGCATAAAAAAAAACCTGACGAGCTCGCTGTACTAACCATGTACTATACTGTACTAACTATGCAATGTTAGTACAGTAATGAATGAATGACTTGTCTAGCGCTACAAATGCAAACTGAATCGCCTCAAGGCGCTTTTTGCAGCCAGTGTCTACTTGACTGGTGCGGTCATTTACCCCGTAGGATCTCGACGCACTTGGGACACACATTCGTACACATATATACTGGGCCAATTTGGACAAGATCCAATTAACCTACCAGCATGTCTTTGGAGTGTGGGAGGAAACCGGAGTACCCGGAGCAAACCCACGCAGACACAGGGAGAACATGCAAACTCCAGGCAGATGGTGTCGTGGTCGGGATTTGAACCAGCGACCCTTTTGCTGCTAGGTGAAAGTGCTAACCACTACACCACTGTGCTGCCCCCTTCCTGCTGAGCTATTGTGTTCTGACAGAGGGACTGCCCCCCCTGCCAGAACACATCGCTCAGCGCCCGCAGCCATTGGCTGCCAACGCTGATCAGATGCTGGTTTTCCAGCATGTCCATTAAACCAAAGCTGGTAGAGTGTCCCGTCAGACAGGCTGATGTAATGGCCAAATATTGGCAGGTTTCTGTTGAACCGGCTGATATTTGGCCCATGTGTACCAGGCTTTAGAGTACAGAGCTGCCATTAGAAAAGAACAGAGTCCTAAGTGCTGCCTGCTTAGCTTCCCCAACCCCACCAGATAACACTATTTCTGTGACAAAGTAGACATAAGACAACAATCTGAAGACTAGCCTATTTAAACAATATGCTCTCATCTGATGGAATTAGACCTAATTGTTAGATTGGATAGTGGACAGCCAGACTCTATCATTCTCAACCAGACAAACTCAATGTTCATTGGTGGCTTTATAAAGATGCAGCAAGAAACTGATAAGTCCATTGATAATGATGGGGAGTTCAGTTTCTTCCAACTTTATAACCTTTCTCGTGTAGAACAACAGAACACTAATTAGAGTCCTGAGGGTCATTGTCAAAACTCCTCCTATCTCAGCCAGCCAGCCAGGGACCAACTTCCAGTATGTAGCAGTATGCTTCAAGAGAAGAGTAAAAATAGTGGACAATGGAGAATGATTGGAGTGGCAGGTACAGAGTGGCAGCCACCACTTGCAAAAAAGATGAATTCCCTAAAGCCCAATTGATTGTCGAGGACAATTGATTGTAAGTGCATTATAAATAGGAGAAGCTTTTAATATGGATATTTTCCCATCTCAAAACTTCTGTAAATAAGGTTGCATTGGCCCGTGGCAAAAAATCAGGATTTAGAGGTCTGAGTGGACTGAAATTAACCAGAAAAACATCTAGTATATTGTTAAAATCACCAGCTAATACATTCAAAAGGCCACAGACAAAGCCAGTTTTTCTATACCATACGGTATCTGAGACTGGGGAAGGAGGGGCATAAGCATTAAGCAATATTGACCAATACCATTCTTTGGGTTTTAACTTCTGCCCTACTAGGGTCATATATCTACCTCAGATCAGGAAATACCCAGTGGATTGTGTAGGGTAAGGATTTGCTAATCAGAACAGAGAATGCCCATTTGCAATTCATGTAATTGGTAAGCGCATATGGTTTTGCTTTGTTCTTTTTTTGTTTAGACCATCATTTCTAAAATAAAAAGTTAATTTAATCAGTCTGAAAACCTTATGTCTCTAATTTATGGACTACTTATTTACTTTATCTTTTTTATACTGTTAACACATGGATTGTAGGTAAATGAATTCACCCTGGGGCTAGAATTCAGAGGAGTGTAACATACAGTGCCTTGCGAAAGTATTCGGCCCCCTTGAACTTTTCATCCTTTTGCCACATTTCAGGCTTCAAACATAAAGATATAAAATTTTAATTTTTTGTGAAGAATCACCAACAAGTGGGACACAATTGTGAAGTGGAACGAAATCTATTGGATATTTTAAACTTTTTTAACTAAGAAAAAAATGAAAAGTGGGGCGTGCAAAATTATTCGGCCCCCTTGCGTTAATACTTTGTAGAGCCACCTTTTGCTGCGATAACAGCTGCAAGTCGCTTGGGGTATGTCTCTATCAGTTTTGCACATCAAGAGACTGAAATTCTTGCCCATTCTTCCTTGCAAAACAGCTCAAGCTCAGTGAGGTTGGATGGAGAGCGTTTGTGAACAGCAGTTTTCAGCTCTTTCCACAGATTCTCGATTGGATTCAGGTCTGGACTTTGACTTGGCCATTCTAACACCTGGATACGTTTATTTGAGAACCATTCCTTTGTAGATTTTGCTGTATGTTTGGGATCATTGTCTTGTTGGAAGATAAATCTCCGTCCCAGTCTCAGGTCTTTTGCAGACTCCAACAGGTTTTCATCCAGAATGGTCCTGTATTTGGCTGCATCCATCTTCCCCTCAATTTTAACCATCTTCCCTGTCCCTGCTGAAGAAAAGCAGGCCCAAACCATGATGCTGCCACCACCATGTTTGACAGTGGGGATGGTGTGTTGAGGGTGATGAGCTGTGTTGCTTTTACGCCAAACATATCGTTTTGCATTGTGGCCAAAAAGTTCGATTTTGGTTTCATCGGACCAGAGCACCTTCTTACACATGTTTGGTGTGTCTCCCAGGTGGCTTGTGGCAAACTTTAGACGAGACTTTTTATGGATATCTTTGAGAAATGGCTTTCTTCTTGCCACTCTTCCATAAAGGCCAGATTTGTGCAGTGTACGACTGATTGTTGTCCTGTGGACAGACTCTCCCACCTCAGCTGTAGTTCTCTGCAGTTCATCCAGAGTGATCATGGGCCTCTTGGCTGCATCTCTGATCAGTCTTCTCCTTGTCTGAGCTGAAAGTTTAGAGGGACAGCCAGGTCTTGGTAGATTTGCAGTGGTCTGATACTCCTTCCATTTCAAAATGATCGCTTGCACAGTGCTCCTTGGGATGTTTAAAACTTGGGAAATCTTTTTGTATCCAAATCCAGCTTTAAACTTCTCCACAACAGTATTATGGACCTGCCTGGTGTGTTCCTTGGTCTTCATGATGCTCTCTGCACTTTCAACAGAACCCTGAGACTATCACAGAGCAGGTGCATTTATACAGAGACTTGATTACACACAGGTGGATTCTATTTATCACCATCAGTCATTTAGGACAACATTGGATCATTAAGAGATCCTCGCTGAACTTCTGGAGTGAGTTTGCTGCACTGAAAGTAAAGGGGCCGAATAATTTTGAACGCACCACTTTTCAGTTTTTTATTTGCTAAAAAAGTTTAAAATATCCAATAGATTTCGTTCCACTTCACAATTGTGTCCCACTTGTTGGTGATTCTTCACAAAAAATTAAAATTTTATATCTTTATGTTTGAAGCCTGAAATGTGGCAAAAGGATGAAAAGTTCAAGGGGGCCGAATACTTTCGCAAGGCACTGTATAATCAATCAGAATACATTGTCCCAGGGGAAAGGGGGGAATTCCTCCATCCACCAGGTTTGTGTGGATGGAGGAATCTGTTGGCTGAACAGAAATTAAACCAAGTCTGGCCATACATGAATAGAAAATCGAACAAAAAATCTAATCAGTCAATGGACTGTTATACTCAAATAAATAGCGTGCTTAATGCGACAGACAATTTCCGTTCCAAGATTTAAAATGAACGAACACAGTGAAAAAAAAAATTTCAAACGATTTTCTAATCATTTGAAGGTCAAACTGTCAAAAAAATATATATATTTTAAGTTAAATGCACATGAGCACTAGGTGTAGTAGTAGAAATCAATTAGATGTTAAAAACAATCGTAAATGTTGACTTTTTGTTTGTTTTTCTATCCATCTATGGCCAGCTTTTGTCTTCCCGTGGAAATAAGAATACTTTACTAATAATAGATAACATTCCTACAAAACAATATATGTAGAAGGCAACTATTAAAGTATATATGTCACCTGCAGCTATAATTATTTGCATTACAATATAACATAAATTAGTCAGAATATTAAAGGCCTAATTCACCTTTTTGGGCAGCATTTCACTTTTAATAATACCAGTAAATAGAAGCTTTTTCTTTTGCCATATCTGGCCTAGCCATTCCAATGTTCTTATTTCTCACTTAGCTCATTCACAGACGGTTTAAAATTTCATGTTTCAGAGTTTTAAAATATTCCTTCTCCTTGTATCACTTCCTGTAGGTCATCTCCCATCATTCATTGTGTTGTTGCAACACAGAAAAGGGTATGATAGGGTGTGTATTACCAGTCTGGACCACACCTCTCTCATTACTATACCACCACCTTTAATTTCTACACACTCTCCTACTTCTTCCCTTAAGGTGACCATACACATTACAATCTGATTGTACAAGCTCCTTTAGATCTCCCACCAGCTATGTAGTGCAAGGGCATGCCTAAATTGATACAAATTACATTTTGTTTTAGGTTGTTCAGGTGGGTCCTCCTATTCCATAGTTCAAGTAAATCTAAAGGAAATCAGATTTCATAGTGCAGGGCCAGCTTTATACAAGTACATAGGAGGGAGTGAATGGAGACCCTCAGCTGACAGGTCCCGTTCACATCTTCATAAAAGTGGGAACTCACGTTTCCACATGGGGTTTTTGGGGGGGCTTCCCTACACACAACAATCTCAAAGAACTTTTTTTTAGAGTGAAGCTTGGTGCATTTTTTACCGTGCTTTTTAGTGCATTTGCACCACGTTTCTGAAAAGCACTGCAAAGTGTGAGTTTTCTGTGTGGTTTGCCATGCATTTGGAAACACACAGATGGGAATGGAGCCTCATTGTTCTTGTGTAAAGAACCTTCAGGCCCCGTTCACAATTAGCGTAGTGGGAGCACACGTTTTTTGGCTTGTTTTTCCTGTGACACACATAAAGCAGCCTGTTAATTTCAATGGGCTGCCCTACGCCTGGCAAAGTAGCTCATGGGACATTTTGGCATGTTGCAGTTAGCACATTTTTACTGTGCCTTTTGCTGCATTTGACACTGTTTTTCACGTGGCAAAATATGTTTGCTTCTGCTTTTGGGGTGCCAATAACAATGAATGGCAATTAAAGTGTGACTAGTACATTTTAGGTGTATAAAATTGGCCAACACTATAAAAAAAATAAAAATAATAATATGGTTGCACACCCTTAAACTAATACTTTGTTGAAGCACCTTTTGATTTTATTACAGCACTCAGTCTTTTTGGGTATGAGTCTATCAGCATGGCACATCTTGACTTGGCAATATTTGCCCATTCTTCTTTGCAAAAACACTCCAAATCTGTCAGATTGCGAGGGCATCTCCCATGCACAGCCCTCTTCAGATCACCCCATAGATTTTCAATCGGATTCAGGTCTGGGCTCTGGCTGGGCCATTCCAAAACATTAATCTTCTTCTGGTGAAGCCATTCCTTTGTTTATTTGGATGTATGTTTTGGGTCGTTGTCATGCTGAAAGATGAAGTTCCTCTTCATGTTCAGCTTTCTAGCAGAAGCCGGAAGGTTTTGTGCCAATATTAACTGGTATTCGGAACTGTTCATAATTTCCGCTTGAGCCCTTAAAAGAAAATTCTGATTTTGAGAGACTTAACGAGATTCTTAAAAAGGAAGTTAATAGAACTCAAAAAAAACTTAAAACCACCAAACACAATAAATTTAAAAGAGACCTTGATGACTGGGCTAAAGGGTACATTTTTGACCTCACATTAAGAGGAGGAAGAAGTAGATCGCGCAACCGCAGATTTCCCTCTTGATCTGATACGGACACAGGGGCCCAGTCTTCTGGTAGTGAAGAGAAGGCCACCCATACCGTGACTTTTTTACAGAAAGACCTACTGGACTCACAGGGAGCTCCCCCGTCCAGGGGCATATTGAAGGGAGACAAACTAGGGACAACTGGAGGAGGAAGGAGTCAAGGAAGAGGAGGGCAGCAGACTCAGGGAGACTTAACAAGATCAGACAGAACGACCACCAGAAGCAAGAGACGCCCCCGCTAACTGAAACCCGATTACCCAGTTCAGTAGAAGACTTAAAAATGATTAATCTATCTGACTTTAAGTTAGAGAAACGACACATAGATCTACTCAGCAGGGGCCTTTCTTTCTCCCCCACTGCCACCATGGACCACTTTGGGGGATACAAGTACCTCTGCCTCTTTTTGAGGAGGGTATACTTCAAGGTGATCCATTCGGCGAAGTCCCCCAAAAGTGACACAGTGACAGATACAAGGGATACAGAAGCCCTGGAATCACTCATTACACTTCTTTAGGAAGCAGGTCAGTCCTCAGATGATGAGGAGACCCCCAGAAACTCCAGGATGGAGAAGAGATCCCAAATTAAAAATTTAGTCCTCTAAAATGCCCGTGTTTCACAAAAACAAATGGCTCGAAGTGTTCCTCGACCTTGTTGAGGACCTTGACAAATTAAACTGGGACTCCACTACAGGGGATAACCTCACATCTGAGGAAAGAAAAGCTTTGAAAGAACTGACTGAGGCAGATCAAGTTATAATTAAAAAGAGCGATAAAGGGGGTAACGTCGTCCTCCTCTCAGTAGATTACTACAAGGGGGAGGTACGACGCCTTCTCAGTGATAAATCCACCTACAAGAAACTAGATCAGGATCCCTTCATGTGACTAGTAGCACTTATTAATGAAAAACTACAATGGACATTTGAAGCCGACCTAATTT
Source organism: Rana muscosa (assembly GCA_029206835.1). NCBI lineage: Eukaryota > Metazoa > Chordata > Amphibia > Anura > Ranidae > Rana > Rana muscosa. The sequence goes on from CM055116.1 coordinate 365,456,296, forward strand.
CCAAAAAGGAGCAGGTTTTTCTAAAAGTCATTAATTTCAACAAACCGACTTTTTATATAATTCCTAAAGTCCATAAGAACAGTAAGGCCCCCCAGGAAGATCCATTGTCTCCGCCATTCATGGCCCCCTGGAAAGAGTTGGGAAGTATATTGATACTCTAATTAAGGACCTGGTCCTATCTCTTGCATCGTATGTACGAGACACAGGGGATGTCCTCAATAAAATTGGTTCTTTGCAGTTCCCGGAAGATGCCCTCCTCGTGGGGAATGATGTTGAGGCGTTATATACGTCTATTCCCCACGAGTGGGGCATCTCGGCAGTCTACCACTTTTTGGACCAACATTTTCCTGGTATAGGGACACAAAATGAATTCATCATAGAGCTCTTAGAACTTGCTCTCAAAACACAATTTCTTTCAGTTCTCGGGTGTGAACTACCAATAACGCTGTGGTACCTCCATGGGAGTACCATGGGCACCCGCGTATGCGTATGCGTGCTTGCACCTGGGCTGGTGGGAGGAGGAGGTGGTTTACACCTCATCGATGTACCTTGGCCATGCATGCTCTTGGCTAAGGTACATCGATGATGATCGATGATGTGCTGATGTTGTGGGCAGAAAAACAGGACCAACTGACAACATTCATGGCCGAGCTGGGCAACAACACCAGGAATATACACCTCACCTACACAGTAGAACCCCACTGCATTTCATTCCTGGACCTGTCAATTAGACTAGAAGTAGAGCTGCACGATTTTGGGAAAAATGAGAATCACGATTCTTTTGATTAAAACAAAGATCACGATTCTCTCACGATTCTTTAAAATGGTAAATTTAAAAAAATAAATAAAAATTTGCTTGTCTTTTTTGTTTTTTGTTTTTTTTTGCAAAATTTTATTATTTTTAATATTTTTATTATTCTTTACTTTTTAATTTCTTTATTTTATTAATTTAATTATTATTTTTTTTTAATCATTTTTTTTCACTTTATTGCTATCACACAGGAGAAAACAATTCACTGTGTGATACCAATTGGAGGAGACAGGTTCTCTTTATTGACCCTTCACTTCCAAAAACAGGAGTCCTAGCACTAGCACTGTGCTAGAACTCCTGTCACAGCTGAGATGGAAAGAGCACAGCTGTCTTCTCTCACTGTGAACATAGGCGGCAGGGACAGGAGACGGAAGACAGACTCGGCAGCCGGGGGGGGGAGGAGGGAGGGAGGACGGAGTCCCGAAGACAGCCAGCCAAGTGTGGTATGTGTGGAGGGGGGGGGGGGGAGAGGGGGAGAAGGGAGGACGGACAGCAGCACACATTTTCTTATAGAAACTCACCGCCCGTATGTTGAAATTGTCTCTCCTCTGCTCGCACACAGCCCCGCCTCCTCCTAACCCCGCGCTGTGATAGACAGAACACATCCCAGCATTGGACCCGCATTCTGTCTATCACAGCGTGGGGTTAGGAGGAGGCGGGGCTGTGTGCGAGCAGAGGAGAGACTGTTTCAATGCATCAATGCATGGTTACGTGGAACTGGCGGGGATTTAAGAAAATCGCGGTCATCCAGCCTGGAGATCGTGGGGGGGGGTGAATCGAGATCGCGATTCTCAAACGATTAATCGTGCAACTCTAACTAGAAGGCGGTAAGTTGGTTACCAATATGTTCAGTAAGGAGACAGCTGCTAATACGTTACTACAGGCGGACAGCCACCATCCCAGATCCTTTATACGCAATATTCCGGTCGGTCAGTTCCTGAGAATCCGCAGGAACTGTTTGACGGAGGAAGACTACCAACGTGAGTCTTCACAACTATATCGGAGATTTAGGGAAAGAGGATATTCCCATCGGGTCCTCAAAAGAGCCAAAAGTATTGCGGGACAGAGGAGGAGGTCTGACCTCCTCCGGCCCCGGACAGAGACTTATCAAATAACCGAGGGACCGGTGAGGTTTATTACTCCATATGGTGCCCAATGGCACCAGGTGAATACCATCCTGTCCAAACATTGGCCCATCCTTAAGCTGACTCGGGGCAAGCTGTTGGAGATAGACCATCAATGGTGGCCAAACAAGTAAAAAATCTCAGCGATGTGCTGGTACAATCCGAATTTATACGGCCGTCCAATAGAAGTTGGCTAACGGATATGCCTAGAGTCAACGGCATGTTTCCATGTGGCCACTGCGGTACATGTAAATACATGGACCGCAGCAAGACGTTCAGAAATTCTGATAGCAGCCAAGAATTTGAGATTAGGTCCTTCATAAACTGTGCCACTACTAGGATACTTTATGTTCTTGAATGCCCATGCCATAAATTGTATGTGGACAAGACAAAAAGACAGCTAAGAATCAGATTTGGTGAGCACCTGAAGAGTATCAGGTTAAAAGAGGAAACCCCAGTTGTTTAGCACTTCCTGAACTTCCATCAAGGTAAGGCCCCATGTACACGAGACGCTGTTATTTGCTGTTGAACGCGCGTTCAGAGGCAGTTGGACGCTTTTTTCAACTGCTCCTGAACCCATTCAATGTTATCCTATGTGTCCATGCACACACTCTCGTTTTTTGGCGTTTACAAGCAGTTGCGTTTAACCTCGTTTTTTCAGAAGCAAAAAAATGGGTTCAGACGCAAAAGTTTTCCACGTTTCAGACGCTAAACGCTGCTAAACGCGGCTAAACGCGGTACCGGCGTTTTTCCGCGTTTGCGTTTATAAGCGTTTTTAAAGGTGACCTATTTTTTAACATTAGAAATCTCTAAAATGGCAAATGATGAAAAACTATTAAAAAATATAAAAGAAAACTGTAATTGCTTGCATTGCATTGTGGACAATCCACAACTTGTGGCAGGTAACGTGGCAAGTGGACAATCAACAACTTGTGTCAGGTGATGTGGCCAGGTGACGTGGCCAGGTGACGTGGTCAGTGGACAATCCACAACTTGTGGCAGGTGACATGGCCAGGTGACGTGGCAGGTAACGTGGCCAGGTGACGTGGCACGTGATGTGGCCAGGTGACGTGGCAAGTGGACAATCCACAACTTGTGGCAGGTGACGTGGCTAGGTGACGTGGCCAGGTGACGTGGCAAGTGGACAATCCACAACTTGTGGCAGGTGACGTGGCCAGGTGATATGGCAGGTAACGTGGCCAGGTGACGTGGCAGGTAACATGGCCAGGTGACGTGGCCAGGTGACGTGGCAAGTGGACAATCCACAACTTGTGCCAGGTGACGTGGCCAGGTGACGTGGCAGGTGACGTGGCCAGGTGACGTGGCAGGTGACGTGGCAAGTGGACAATCCACAACTTGTGGCAGGTGACGTGGCCAGGTGATGTGGCAGGTAACGTGGCCAGGTGACGTGGCAGGTAACATGGCCAGGTGACGTGGCCAGGTGAGGTGGCAAGTGGACAATCCACAACTTGTGCCAGGTGACGTGGCCAGGTGACGTGGCAGGTGACATGGCCAGGTGACGTGGCAGGTGACGTGGCAAGTGAACAATCCACAACTTGTGGCAGGTGACGTAGCCAGGTGACGTGGCAGGTAACGTGGCCAGGTGACGTGGCAAGTGGACAATCCACAACTTGTGGCAGGTGACGTGGCAGGTAACGTGGCCAGGTGACGTGGCCAGGTGACGTGACAGGTGATACGCTAAATACAAGTACACTGCGGCTCTCTCAGCTGCTGCTACTCACTCTGGTCTCACAAACTGGCTGAAATGGTTAAAATTTACTGTTTTTTGAGCTTAGGGAGGGTCTTATGATGAAACGCTTATAAACGCAAACGTGGTAAAACGCCGCTAAACGCCAATAAACGCGGCTGCAAACGCGGCCAAACGCGCGTTTTTAAACGCCGGTTTCAGCATTTAAAAACGTGTGTTCAGCAGAGTTTGCACCTGCGTCTCGTGTGCATGGGGCCTAAGACCTCTGGTCTAACAGTGAAGGGTTTCTGCTCTCTCTCTCTAACCAACCGCAGAGGAGACTTTGATACGGTGCTCCTGCAGTAAGAGAAGACCTGGATCTTCAGACTCAGGACCCTTCAGCCGAAGGGCCTGAACCATGAATTGAGTCTAAGTGTCTTCCTTAAACCGTAGCATGCTTTTTCCCAATTCTTTCCTCCCCCCCTCCCCCTTCCCTTCCTTCTTTCCTAATTTCCCATTCCCTGTTCTGGACTCACTGGGCATGCGAGACAGGTCATCCCACTGACAGAAGCGATAATCATATATATATATATATATATATATATATATATATATATATATATGTTATATATTTTTGTTATTTTTCTTATTTTCTTTGGTTTGATGCAAATGAGGTAAAGACTTTGTGAATTTATCCCTCTTAAATTCCCCATGTGAAGAGTGACCTCTATATGCATTTAAATGGCACTTATGTTTATTTTAAATTGCATGACCAAATATGACCACAAGATGGCATAATAATCATTCTGGCGCTGGCCGATTCAATTGGACAGTCAATCTCAATATAAGTAACATGTATGCCAACGCCAATTTGTTCTGAAGAAGTGCATGGAGATGCACGAAACGTTAACCTAGCCTGTGCAGAGCTACACTACAGGCTCTGATCATGATCTCCAATCCAGGAATATATATGATTTTTCATCTTTAATTAATAAAATTTGCAGCACTGCCATCTACAGTCCACTTCCGCCCTTACTGCTTTAGCACTGTGTTCCAGATACCTAGATACCTGACCGGTCATGTGACCACACACCACGTGGGACTTCTTCCCGGAGCACTCACTGGAGAGCCCAGCGGCGTGTTGCCACTCTGAAGAGTGCTTGGAGCCTCCACACAGCCATCTATAGCCGAGCAGAGACCGGACTGACATTATCCATCGAGAAGAAGCTTTACTTGCAACGGATTTGGTGAGAGCCCAATCGGGCAACCTACCGCAATATCTCACTGTAATACTTCGGTTTCAAATGCCTGCTTGTTGTTTTATATGTTAGAGGCTTGATGAGCTGTGCAGCCCCACTATAAGGGGTTTTCAGTGTTTTGCCCCGGTCAATGCTAAAGACTCAGTGACATTCATCATATAGAGCAGTGATTCTCAACCAGGGTTCCGTGGAACCCTAGGGTTCCTCCAGAGGTTGCTAGGGGTTCCTTCAGCATTGGACAATTTCTGCCTCTTAGATAAGTTCACACTGACCCCATTGATCTTTTTAGCTATCTGTAAGGAGGTAATTCTTCCAAATTGCCACAAGTGTAAGGACCATTCTTCCAACTGACCGTCACACTAATGTATCATGAGTTGTAGATTTCTCAATTTTAGCAGGGGTTCCCCGAGACCGGAGAACTATGTCAAGGGTTCCTCTGTGTTGAAAAGGTTGAGAAAGGCTGATATAGAGTCTATCTAGGAGACATGTATGCTCCATGAGGGAGATACACTCTGTGTCTGGAACTTTGAACTACAGTATAGAAGTGGCAGTGATTGCTGGAGTGTAAAAGCGCTGTTCATTACTCATAGCGATCTGCTGGTCTGTGGGTTTGCATCTTGGACTGTAATTGCCTTATAGATTTCATAAACATTCTGTCCTCCATGGACTAACCTCATCAGTGCACAGTATAAAAACAGTGGATGTGCATAGGTGTCCAGTTTTATACTGCAATATTACCAGACCCCACAGCTCTCTCTGGACTGCTATGGTGGTGCCATTTTTTCCTTCCTGGATAAACGGAGCTTGCTATTTTTGGAGCCTGTCAGAGCGCTCTGCATTTTTAAAGTCTATTTGCTGCAGCATCTTTTTTACTTAGATGGTCAGGTATAGTGAGCTACACTGTGTTGATTCGGACACACTGTAATTCTCACATATGCCTTAAATGTAATGTATATGTACCCCCACCCCTAATAAAGCCTTTTATATATTTTTTTATCATAAGCCGCTGTTGACCCGCCTTTAAATTGCTTTCTGGGGACTCCCTTGTCACCCCCACTCCTTTTTCTCATAATTTCTGCTACCTTAACTAAGGCCCCTGTTCAAGTTGAAGAAAAACAGCCCCAAAGCATGATGCTGTCACCACGCTTCACGGTGGGTATGGTGTTCTTTTGTTGATGTGCAGTGTTTTTTTTGCGCCAAACATATCTTATGGAATTATGGCCAAAAAAGTTTAACCGTGGTGTCATCAAACCATAACACATGCTTTTGGGAGACTTCAGATGCGTTTTTGCAAAATTTAGCTGGGCTTGGATGTTTTTCTTTGGAAGAAAAGGCTTTCATCTTGCCACTCTAACCCATATCCCAGACATATGAAGAATACAGGAGATTGTTGTCACATGTACCACACAGCCAGTACTTGTCAGATATTCCTGCAGCTCCTTTAATGTTGCTGTAGACCTCTTGGCAGCCTCCCTGATCAGTTTTCTTCTCGTCTTTTCATCAATTTTGGAGGGACGTCCAGTTCTTGGTAATGTCACTGTTGTGCCATATTTTCTCCACTTGATGATGATTGTCTTCACTGTGTTCCATGGCATATCTAATACCTTGGAAATTCTTTTGTACCCTTCTCCTGACTGATACCTTTTAACAATGAAATTCCTCTAATGCTTTGGAAGCTCTCTGCGAACCATGGCTTTTGCTGTAGGATGCGACTAAGAAAATATCAGGAGAGACCTACTAGAACAGCTGAACTTTGTTTGGGGTTAATCAGATGCACTTTAAATGATGGCAGGTGTGGACTGACTCCTATTTAACATGAGTTTGAATGTAATTGCTTATTCTGAACACAGCTACATTCCCAGTTATAAGAGGGTGTGCACACCTATGCAACCACATTATTTTTTTTATTTTTTTTACCCCCCCCCCCAAAAGATTTCAGTTTGTTTTTCAATTGAGTTGTACAGTTTATAAGTCACATTAACCACTAGCCCACCGTCCGCCGTCATATGACAGCGGGACGATGAGCCTCTCGTTCTGGGCGGATGTCATATGATGTCTTTGCTTCCCAGGCCACTAGGGGGCGCGCGCGCCCGCTGCGTCACTGGGAACCTGATGCGCGTGCCCGGTGGCCGCGATGTCCGCCAGGCACCCGCGATTGCCCAGTAACTGGGCAGGACTGTGGATTTGTGTGTGTAAACACAGATCCACGTCCTGTCAGGGAGAGGAGACCGATTGTGTGTCCCTTGTATATAGGGACACCGATCGGTCACCTCCCCCAGTCAGTCTTCTCCCCCCACAGTAAGAATCACTCCCTAGGGAACACATTAACCCCTTGATCGCCCCCTAGTGTTAACCCCTTCCCTGCCAGTCATATTTATACAGCAATCAATGCATTTTTATAGCACGGATCGCTGTATAAATGTGAATGGTCCCAAAAATGTGTCAAAAGTGGCCGATGTGTCCGCCGCAATATCGCAGTCACGATAAAAATCGCAGATCGCCACCATTACTAGTAAAACTATAAATAAAAAAAATGCTATAAATATATCCCCTATTTTGTAGCCGCTATAACTTTTGCGCAAACCAAACAATATACGCTTATTGCGATTTTTTTTACCAAAAATATGTAGAAGAATACATATAGGCCTACACTGAGGAAAAAATGTGTTTTTTTTTTTTTTTTAATTGGATATTTATTATAGCAAAAAGTAAAAAATATTGTGTTTTTTTCAAACTTGTCCCTCTTCTTTTGTTTATAGCGCAATAAATAAAAAACGCAAAGGCGATCAAATACCACCAAAAGAAAGCTATATTTGTGGGGAAAAAAAATGATTAACATTTCATTTGGGTACAGTGTTGCATGACCGCGCAATTGTCATTCAAAGTGTGAAAGCGCTGAAAGCTGAAAAATGGCTTGGGCAGGAAGGGGGTGAAAGCGCCCTGTATTGAGGTGGTTAAAGGTGGAAAAAGTTCTGAAATTATTTATCTTTGTCTCATTTTTTTTTACATCACATAAACCTGACATTTTAACAAGGGTGTGTAGACTTTTTATATCCACTGTATATATAATACAAACATAAACTGGAAATTACCAAGAGAAATGTGTTTCCTTACCCTTGCATTTTTAATCTGGAAAACAGAAACGCCAGTTAATTTATGTTTCTAAAATCTAGTTCCCCCTACACAAATTGGGGAATGAATGATCAAAGTTCTCCAAACAAAGCCTGAAGTAATTCAAGTAAAATGTTCATACAAAAGCCACTTATGGGGTCATCATTTTGCTGGAAATATTTTTTACAATTGAGTGATAATAAAAAACAGACAGAGAATAAAGAGCATGTATTTTGCTGTTTTCATAATCATTCTCCCCTCCCACATTACTCTAGGGCTGAAACCTGACCACACAAATCTTACAACCCACAACAGATCTCAGATGTGCATGCAGTTTTTTTTTTCAGAAAGCCACTGCAAGCAAAATCACTAAGATCTCTAACCCTAACCTATACAAGCAAAGCCAAGTGTGACTTACATTTGTGGACACGCTTGGCCGTATTAAGACAAAATGTAATTGAACAGTTACAAAACACTAGTCTGTTTTTACTATACCATATTATTTGTGTCTCTTATCTAAAGGTGGACTAATCTTCTACTATGTTTCCTCCCCTTTTAAAAAATAAATACATTTCAGAAGCACCATTCCAAACAGACTATGAGTGGAGGAGGGATGCACAGATGTCTCAGTTTTTAAAAAGTCTAATAGATAAATAAAAAGCCCACTAAAAGAGAAAAAAATACATATTTTGCAGCAATGCTCACCTTCAAGCCAGAGCTGTCCATCAAAGTACTTTTTTTTTCTATAAGATGTCCTCAGTTTTTTGGGTTGAGTTATGGCCAGTATCATTTAACCCACTACCTCGGCATTGCCTGTCATTTACCCGCCCCCAGCCTGTTAGTGGATGGTAAAGGAGAAGCAGCACTGTGATGAGGTCATCTTTCTGTCAGTTTGCTTTCTCCTCCAGTCAGCATGCTCCTCGTCAGTACATGAACTGATTGGATCCCTATGCGGCTTCTTCCTCTCCTACTCTGAGCTTTGCTGTACAGTATCTGCAAGAGGCAAAATTCAGCAATGTAAAATTCAAATTGGACTGTGTCCTTCTTGACCTTCTGTGCCTTCTTACTGGTCCTTAATATAATGAAATTTTACACTGATTCTCAAGCCTGAAATAAGTGAGTCTAAGGCGTGGTTCACACTGATGCGATTTGACATGTCAAATCGCATGTCAAAACGCCGGTATTTGCCGCAAATTGCCGGCAATGGCACTATCCTAATTGGTGCGACGCCGCATCTGCGGCGCTGCACCGATTTCAAAAAGTAGTTTCTGCACCACTTTTTGCGATTTCGGCCGCGATTTACATTGACATCTGTGTCAGATGTCTTTGTAATCGCGGCTGAAATCGGGACTGCCAGCGAGAATGAAATCGTGCGAGTTCAGCTGAACTCGCATGGCTTAACTCCCACAGCCCAGTGTGAACCTGGGCTATGAGTAAGTGCTGCTCTTTGTGTAGTTTTGTCTGCCTCTCCTCTAAATATCGCCAACCAGATTAAAGCATTTATAGTATGCTTAAATTGACTGGTGGCTGTGAACAAAAAAAAAAATCTTGCTACTGACACCTTTATATACTGTATCGGGCTTTATGCTTTTCAGACAGCACACAGCCATGTTGGCTGCGTAGTATCCATGTTTCTGAATATTTCACCTACATAACATATAGACACGCAAAAGTGATTCTTGGATTTAACTTTTACAGAATTTTTACTTATTCTGGCCAGGACTTATATATATATATATATATATATATATATACACACATTCTGTATATATATATATATATATATATATATATATATATATATATATATATTAGTTTTCTATCCAGCCAGCAGGTGGAGCTTTAGTTGTAACAAAAAAAGCACAGCCACAGCAGCCAACTAAAGGGTTACTTTAATGACACATGTGGCATCTACTCACTATCTATCCAAAAAGAACACATGTTAAATATTTGAATGAAAGCACTGCAATGTATCAAGAATCAAAAAATAATAACCCTTCACCAATAAAATGACAACAATGTCAAAAACCTCTAACATTACATCTGGACATCATATTTCCACCACAATCGAACTGCTATTCCCGTAGGTAATAAACTGGCCAGTATAGTGTATAGTAAACACAATCAAGTTGTAAACAAATATTACAGGTATTGTGGAAATCCACTTTGAACTTCTGAGGTATTGCTATCCCTTAACAAAAGAATAATTCCATTCATGAGAAGGTCCCCAAATAAAAAAGAAAACTCTAGTCTTACATGTTTTTCATATACACTATATTACCAAAAGTATTGGGACACCTGACTTTAAATGCACAAATGAACAGTTTGTCATATTCCCGCAACCTGTGGCAAAATATAAAATATTCCATGGACTCAACATGCCTCTCAGCAAATAGCTTGGGGTGTCTACTTTCCAAAATGGGGTAATTTGGGGGGGTTTTGTGCTATTTTGGCATTTTATGGCCTTCGAAACTGTGATAGGTAGTGAGGAGTGAAATCAAAAATTTACGCCCTTAGAAATCCTGAAGGCGGTGCTTGGTTTTTGGGGCCCTGTACGCGGCTAGGCTCCCAAAAAGTCCCACACATGTGGTATCCCCGTACTCAGGAAAAGCAGCAGAATGTATTTTGGGGTGCAATTCCACATATAACCATGGCATGTGTGAGCAATATATCATTTAGTGACAACTTTTTGTACATTTTTTTTTCTTCTTTTTGTCATTATTCAATCATTTGGGACAAAAAAAAAAATATTCAATGGGGTCAACATGCCTCTCAGCAAATAGCTTGGGGTGTCTACTTTCCAAAATGGGGTCATTTGGGGGGGTTTTGTGCCATCTTGGCATTTTATGGCCTTCAAAACTGTGATAGGTAGTGAGGAGTGAAATCAAAAATTTATGCCCTTAGAAACCTTGAAGGCGGTGCTTGGTTTTTGGGGTCCCGTACGCGGCTAGGCTCCCAAAAAGTCCCACACATGTGGTATCCCCGTACTCAGGAGAAGCAGCAGAATGTATTTTGGGGTGTAATTTCACATATGCCCATGGCATGTGTGAGCAATATATCATTTAGTGACAACTTTGTGCAAAAAAAAAAAAGTTTGTCATATTCCCGCAACTTGTGGCAAAATATAAAATATTCCATGGACTGAACATGCCTCTCAGTAAATAGCTTGGGGTGTCTACTTTCCAAAATGGGGTCATTTGGGGGGGTTTTGTGCTATTTTGGCATTTTATGGCCTTCGAAACTGTGATAGGTAGTGAGGAGTGAAATCAAAAATTTGCGCCCTTAGAAATCCTGAAGGCGGTGCTTGGTTTCCGGGGTCCCGTACGTGGCTAGGCTCCTAAAAAGTCCCACACATGTGGTATCCCCGTACTCAGGAGAAGCAGCAGAATGTATTTTGGGGTGCAATTCCACATATAACCATGGCATGTGTGAGCAATATATCATTTAGTGACAACTTTTTGTAATTTTTTTTTTTTGTCATTATTCAATCACTTGGGACAAAAAAAAAAAATATTCAATGGGCTCAACATGCCTCTCAGCAATTTCCTTGGGGTGTCTACTTTCCAAAATGGGGTCATTTGGGGGGGTTTTGTACTGCCCTGCCATTTTAGCACCTCAAGAAATGAGATAGGCAGTCATAAATTTAAAGCTGTGTAAATTTCAGAAAATGTACCCTAGTTTGTAAACGCTATAACTTTTGCGCAAACCAATAAATATACGCTTATTGACATTTTTTTTACTAAAGACATGTGGCTGAATACATTTTGGCCTAAATGTATGACTAAAATTGAGTTTATTCGATTTTTCTTATAACAAAAAGTAGAAAATATCATTTTTTTTAAAAATTTTCGGTCTTTTTCTGTTTATATCGCAAAAAATAAAAATCGCAGAGGCAATCAAATACCATTAAAATAAAGCTCTATTTGTGGGAAGAAAAGGACGCAAATTTCATTTGGGTACAACATTTCATGTCCGCACAATTTACAGTTAAAGCAGCGCAGTGCCGAATCCCAAAAACAGGCTTGGTCCTAATGGCCCGAAATGGTCCGGGGCTTAAGTGGTTAAAGCGGCGCTCCACCCTAAAGTAGAACTTCCGCTCATCGGATTCCTCCCCCCTCCGGTGCCACAATTGGCACCTTTCAGGGGGGAGGGGGTGCAGATACCTGTCTAAGACAGGTATTTTCTCCCACTTCCGGGCACAGATTCTGTGGGGACCTGTGGGCAGTACGTCAGTCCCCTCCCCCCCCCCCGTTGTGTTCTGGGAAACGCACGGCTCCCAGAACACAGCGGGGAACAGTGAGGACGGCGCAGCGCGACTCACGCATGCGCAGTAGGGAACCGGGCCTTGAAGCCACAACGCTTCACTTCCTGATTCCCTCACCGATGATGGCGGTGGGGGCAGCCGAGAGACGAGTGATTGCTCGTCTTCTGCTGCTGACGTCGCTGGACTCTAGGACAGGTAAGTGTCCATTTATTAAAAGTCAGCAGCTGCAGTATTTGTAGCTAGTGCCTTTTAATATATTTTTTTACGGCGGAGCTCCGCTTTAGCTTTAATGGCATCCCAGCCTTAGTCCGTAGGGTTCAATATTGATTTGGCCCACCCATTGCAGCTATAACAGCTTCATCTCTTCTGGGAAGGCTGTCCACAAGGTTTAGGAGGGTGTCTATGGGAATGTTTGACCATTCTTCCAGAAGTGCATTTGTGAGGTCAGGCACTGATGTGGACGAGAAGGCCTGGTACGCAGTCTCCGCTCTAATTCATCCCAAAGGTGTCATATCGGGTTGAGTTTAGGACTCTGTGCAGGCCAGTCAAGTTCCTCTGCCCCAAAGTCGCTCCTCCATGTCTTTATGGACCTTGCTTTGTGCACTGGTCCAAATCACTTGGTGGAATGAGGATTATGGTGTGGGCTTGTTTTCCGGGGGTTGGGTTTGGCCCCTTAGTTCCAGTGAAGGGAACTCTTAAGGCGTCAGCATACCAAGACATTTTGGACAATTTCATGCTTCCAACAGTTCTAGTTGAAATTCAGGTTTAATGGTCAAAGCAATGCCATAGGATAATCATTGGGTTAGTTGTTTAGAGGTAAATAATGTTTTAACCATAGAAATTGAAATAGTTACTGAAGAACTTTTTCACTTTTGGAGTTCTCAAAGATGGCATAAAGCCACTACTGCACATGCTTGGGACCTTACTACCATATTTCTGACATCACAATATGGCAGCTAGATCCCATACATGTGTGATAGTGACTGATCCATGTAAACATTACTACACCTGTGCATTCCCCCAATGCCAAATCCCCATTTAGAATAGATAGAAACCGCCAATAAGTATTGGGGGCTATATTTTGTGCATGCACAGGAACAGAAAATGCATTTGATGAATCATCAGGCTTCAGTTGTGGGCACAGGTTTTCTATTGATGCTGTGGAGGGGCTTCTGCCAAAGTGGTGAGCGCGAAGAGGATTGGTATTATTGCTCACTTCACACTAGTGACACTGACAGGTGTGTTCTGAGAGTTGGGGGGGGCACATACAAAACTCATGTCAGAACTTATTTTTTTATTCGCTTTCTCTCCCACCCTGCTGCTGTATTGAAGAAACAGAAGGACAAACAAAGCAAGAAGTGCTGGCATCAAGAAGTGTATCCCACTTGGTTCCAGAATTGTGCTGCTCTCCAGACAATAATTCTGCTGAATGCCCACTCGCCTCCTTCTTACCACTCACTCCTTCCTTCAAACTTTGCTGCACACCAACTTTTACCACTTAACTCTGCCCCCTTTATACACCACTCTGCCACACGCACCCTCCTCGCTCTCGCCAATCTTCCTTGCCACCATCACCCTTCTGCAGTCCCCACACTTTCACCATTTTACCAGCACAATTTGAAACCAGCATGAGACTGTGCCTACACTTCCCAGCCTACCCAAACTGTCACCACTGCGCTTGACATTACCTAAATCCACTAGCTCTCACCAACACAGTTACCACCATCCTAACTCAACCCCCCCCCCCCCCTCACACACACACACACACACACACCCCATTTCCAACCTATGTGTCACACTTATATGGTATTTAAAAGAAAAATCAATATAGTTGGGGAAAGGAACAGTTATTTTGGTATCTGGTGAAACTTGGTGACAACTTTAGGACAGCACTAGAGAAAAAAAAGAAAACTTTGTGACTGTATGTAGCCTGAGATCTGTACTAGTGGCTGCTGGATCCTAACATAAATCAAACTAATGTATAATAAGGTTATACAAGGTCTTGATTCTCTAAGCAAGCAAGGCACTAGCATTATTATGTATTATTTAGGTACTTATATAGCGCCGTAAATTCACGCAGCGCTTTACATTATACATTTGTACATTCACACCGGTCCCTACCCTCAAGGAGCTTACAATCTAAGGTCCCTAACTCACATTCATATACTAGGGCCAATTTAGACAGAAACCAATTAACCTATCAGCATGTCTTTGGAGTCTGGGAGGAAACTGGAGTACCCGGAGGAAACCCACGCAGGCACAGGGAGAACATGCAAACTCCAGGCAGGCAGTGTCATGGTTGGGATTCGATTTTACTGCTAGGCGAGAGTGCTACCCACTACACCACTGTGCCCCCCGCATTAGAAAATTGCTGCAGGATAAGAAGTAAAGACGAGAAAATAAAAATAAAATCTTTTTAGGTAAACCATGACAAATCCTAACCATCCTACAGATACTATTGCTATATTTGAATGTAGAATGTTACTGAGGAAGCAGAGTGCTATTAGCTGACAGGAAAAAATGCAGTCAAATAACTTCCCCACGGTGATTTTTTTTTTGTTCATGTCTGGATTTAATATTTGAGAGCTGCAATCACTCTGAAATCTGCTCCTTCCTTTAATACTTGTCCATGTGCCCTAGGTTACCCTATTGAAAGAGGATGTGGTTTTGTGGTTTGTTCATTTTCTTTCCTGGTAGCCTCAGCTTTATTTGGATGCTTGTTACATGTTATACATTTTGTAAGGGTGCATAATTCTTTTCCGAACAATTACAGTTTCCTAAAATGTAATTACTCGTATATTAAATATGAATGCAGCCCTTGACAGCTCAGTGAAGTCCTTAGGAACCGGGACGTTTTTTTGGCTGGCTAGACACTGTGGGTGGATGTTCAGTGCTTTCACAATTCTTTATGGGACAGGAAGCTCTACAATTTGTACCAGTAAGAAGTCAGGACTGCCAAAAGCCCCCAGCAAATAATTGTTCTGCTCCCAACAGACAACACAATCATGAACAACAGGCATTTTATTATGGACTTCAACTACAAAAAAATATAGTTCTGCAACGCACAGAATTATTGTGTAAAAATATTGAAAATGCTGTGTATAACAAACATCAGAAAATACTTATTTCTTCCTTCTCTAGCAATTATTAACCTTATTTCATTTGCTTAAAGTGATTGTAAAGTCTATTTTCAACATTTTATACTTACCTCCTCTGTGCAGTTGGTTTTGCACAGAGCAGCCTGGATCCTCCTCTTCTTGGGTCCCTCTTCGCTGCTCCTGGCCCCTTTCTCCTGTCGAGTGCTCCCATAGCCAGCAGCTTGCTATGGGGGCACCCGAGCCGAGTCACAGCTCCCTGTGTCCATTCAGACACAGAGCCCCGACCCAGCCCCGCCGCCTCTCTTCCCTGATTAGCTAACTGACTTTGATTGACAGCCACAGGAGTCAATGGCGCCGCTGCTGTGTCTCAACCAATTAGGAGGGAGAGTCCCGGATGGCTAAGACACTTGTGGACATCGCTGGAGAGAGATGGGGCTCAGGTAAGTAATAAGGGGATGCTGGGGATGCTGCTACACACAGAAGGTTTTTTATCTTAATGCATTAAAGCAGAGCTTCAATCTAAAGTGGAACTTCCGCTCATCGGATTTCTCCCCCCTCCGGTGCCACAATTGGCACCTTTCAGGGGGGAGGGGGGTGCAGATATCTGTCTAAGACAGGTATTTGCACCCACTTCTGGGCATAGATTTTGCGGGGACCTGCGGACCAGTCGCCCCCCTCCCTGTTGTGTTCTGGGAAACACACAGCTCCCAGAACACAGCGGGGAACAGTGAGGACAGCGCAGCACGATTCGCGCATGCACAGTAGGGAACTGGGCAGTGAAGCTGCAATGCTTCACTTCCTGATTCCCTCACCGATGATGGCGGTGGGGGCAGCCGAGAGACGAGCGATTGCTCGTCTTCTGCTGCCGACGTCGCTGGACTCCAGGACAGGTAAGTGTCCATTTATTAAAAGTCAGCAGCTGCAGTATATGTAGTTGCTGGCTTTTAATATTTTATTTTTTACGGCGGAGCTCCGCTTTAAGATAAAAAACCTTCTGCCTTTACAACTCCTTTAACCACTTGACCACTGGCCACTTAAACCCCCTTAATAACCAGACCAATTTTCAGCTTTCGGTGCTCTCACATTTTGAATGACAATTACTCAGTCATACAACACTGTACCCATATGAATTTTTTGACCTTTTTTTCACACAAATAGAGCTTTCTTTTGGTGGTATTTAATCACCGTTGGGTTTTTTCTTTTTTGCGCTATAAGAGAAAAAAACTGAAAATTCTGTAAAAAAATTATTTTTTTTTCGTTTCTGTTATAAAATTTAACAAATTACTATTTTTTCTTCATAAATTTTGGCCAAAATTTATACTGCTACATATCTTTGGTAAAAATAAGTACAAATTGGTGGATATTATTTGGTCTTTGTGAAAGTTATAGAGTTCACAAGCTATGGTGCCAATATCTGAAAATTGATCACACCTGAAGTACTGACGGCCTATCTCATTTCTTGAGACCCTAACATGCCAGAAAAGTACAAATACCCCCCAAATGACCCCTTTTTGGAAAGAAGACATTCCAAGGTATTTAGAAAGAGGCATTCTGAGTTTTTTGAAGTTGTCATTTTTTTCCCACAATTCTTTGCAAAATCAAGATTTTTTTTTTCTCTTTTTTTTTTTCCACAAAATTGTCATATTAGCAGGTTATTTCTCACACACAGCATATGCATACCACAAATTACACCCCAAAATACATTCTGCTATTACTCCCGGGTATTGCGATACCACACGTGTGAGACTATTACACAGCGTGGCCACATACAGAGGCCCAACATCCAGGGAGCACCTTCAGGCGTTCTGGAGCACCCAGGCCAATTCTGACATTTCTCTCCTACATGTAAAAATCATCATTTATTTGCTAGAAAATTACATATAACCCCAAAACATTATATATGTTTTTTTAGCAAAGACCTTAGAGAATATAATGGTGGTCATTGCAACTTTTTATCTCGCATGATATTTGCGCAGCCATTTTTTTAACGCGTTTTTACGGAAAAAAAATGTTTTGTGCTTAAAAAAAAACAAAAACAGTAAAGTTAGCCCAATGTTTTTGCATAATGTGAAAGATGAAGTTACGCTGAGTAAATAGATACCTAACATGTCACCCTTAAAAATTGCACACGCTCATGGAATGGCGCCAAACTTCGCTACTTAAAAATCCCCATAGGCGACGCTTTAAATATTTTTACTGGTTACATGTTTTGAGTTACAGAGGAGGTCTAGGGCCAAAATTATTGCTCTCGCTCTAACGTTCGCAGAGATACCTCACATGTGTGGTTTGAAAACCGTTTTCATATGTGGGCGGGACTTACGTATGCGTTCGCTTCTGTATGCGAGCTCACGGGGACAGGGGCGCTTTAAAAAAAAAAAAAAAAAATTTATTGTTCATTTTACTTTATTTATTTTAGTTTGACATGTTTTTCCGCCCCAAAATTTTTTTTGATCACTTTTATACCTATTACGAGGAACGTAAACATCCCTTGTAATAGGAATATGGCATGACAGGTCCTCTTTACAGTGAGATATGGGGTCAATAAGACCCCACATCTCACCTCTAGGCTGGGAAGCCTGAAAAAACAAACAAAAAACAATCCTGGCTTTGATCGTAGCGGTGAGTCGGTAGAAGCACCGGAGGGCGGCGGGGGGGGGGACATCCCCTCTCTCCTCCCGTAAGAATGATCAAGCGGTGGAACAGCCGCTATGATTGTTGTTATGGTGTAGGGAATCGCCGGCTGAAAAAGCTAATATCTGAATGATGCCTGTAGCTGCTCCCATCATTCAGATATCCCCGCACAAAGTCAAGGACGTCATATGACGGCCGACGGGCGGGAAGTGGTTATTGCAGAGTATTGCCGGGCATTGCGGAGTATTGCCGGGTATTGCGGAGTATTGCCGGGCATTGCGGAGTATTGCAGGGCATTGCGGAGTATGACAGGGTATTGCGGAGTATGGCAGGGTATTGCACAGGGGGTATTGCGCAGAGTATTGCAGAGTATTGCACAGGGTGTATTGTGCAGGGTATTGCAGAGTATTGTGCAGGGTATTGCAGAGTATTGCGCAGGGTATTGAGGAGTATTGCACAGGGTATTGAGGAGTATTGCGCAGGGTATTGCGCAGAGTATTGCGCAGGGTATTGCGCAGAGTATTTTGCAGAGTATTGCGCAGGGTATTGCAGAGTATTGCGCAGGGTATTGCAGAGTATTGCGCAGGGTATTGCAGAGTATTTTGCAGAGTATTGTGCAGGGTATTGCAGAGTATTGTGCAGGGTATTGTGCAAGGTATTGCAGAGTATTGCGCAGGGTATTGCAGAGTATTGCGCAGGGTATTGCAGAGTATTTTGCAGAGTATTGCACAGGGTATTGCACAGTATTGGCAGAGTATTGGCAGGGTATTGCACAGTATGGGCAGGGATGGCTGAGCAGGGATGGATGGATGGCTGGATCTGTGACTGCAATTGTCACAGATCCAGCCCACAGTCCTGCTGACATGATCCGATCCCTCCCCCTCTCCTCTCACACTGTACCGATCGGTACAGAGAGGGGAGAGAGGAACCGGCGTCATCACATGACGCCGGTCTGTTTACAAGTGATTGCTCCGTCATTTGACGGAGCAATCACGTGGTAAACGGCCGCTATCAGCGGCGATTTACCACGATTCGTGATGCGCCGGGTCCTCTGGACCGGGCGGTCACGGAGATTCCCGTGTGCGCGCCACAGGGGGCGCGCGGGAGCGCGATTCTGGGAGGACGTTATATAACGTCCTCCCAGAGTTAAGCAACCACCTTGTCGACGTTATTTGTCGGCAGGTGGTTGTTAACTGGTTAAGCTCCTACATCATTGCTCTGCACCCATCAGTCTTATATACTGTATACAGTATATATACAGTGCAAAATTTTCAGGCAGGTGTGAAAAAAGCTTTCAGATATAGAAGTGTTAATAGTTTATTTTTATCAATTAATAAAATGAGTAAAAAAAAAGTAAATGAACAGAAACAAAATCCAAATTAAATCAATATTTGGTGTGACCACCCTTTGCCTTCAAAATGGCATAAATTCTTCTAGGTACACTTGCACACAGTTTTTGAAGGAAATCGACAGGTACGCTGTTCCAAATATCTTAGAGAACTAACCATAGATCTTCTGTGGATGTAGACTGCCTCAAATCTCTTTGTCTCTTCATATAAACCCAGATTGACTTGTTGATGTTAAAGAGGATGTAAACCCTCACGGATTTTCACCTTAATACATTCTATGCATTAAGGTGAAAAACCTTTTGTGCTGCAGATCCCACCTTTTTCTTACCTGAGCACGGTTGTTCCAGCAACGGGGATGATCACAGCAGCTCCAGCCGC
Source organism: Rana muscosa (assembly GCA_029206835.1). Classification (NCBI taxonomy): domain Eukaryota; kingdom Metazoa; phylum Chordata; class Amphibia; order Anura; family Ranidae; genus Rana; species Rana muscosa. Next base: position 365,476,008 of record CM055116.1, read on the forward strand.
TGTCTCGTGTCGTCATTGGATAGATTGATAGCAGCAGGAGCCATTGGCTCCCACTGTTGTCAATCAAATCCAGTGACATGGGAGCCGGGGGTGGGGCCAAGTCCTGCTGTCTGTGTCAATAAACGTAGCAGCAGGACTCGGACCATGGAAAGCAGCTCTCCGTAGGGGCACTTGAGAAGAGGAGGAGCCAGGAGCGTCACGGGGGGACCCCAGAAAAGGAATATTGGGGCCACTACTTTAGGTAAGTAAAATATGTTTGTAATTTTTTAAAAAAAAGCTTTACAATCACTTAAAGATCAAGACTCCGTGGGGCCAAACCATCACTTCCAGGACTTCTTTGTTCTTCTTTACACTAACGATAGTTCTTAATGACATTGGCTGTATACAGTATTTGGGGCCATTATCCTGCTGCAGAATAAATTTGCGGCCAATCACATGCCTGATGCTATGGCATGATGGATAAGTATTTGCCTGTATTTCTCAGCATTGAGGACATTATTGATCCTGACCAAATCTCCAACTCCATTTGCAGAAATGCAGCCCCAAACTTGCAAGGAACCTCCACCATGCTTCCCTGTTGCCTGCAGACATTCATTGTACCGCTCTCCAGCCCTTCGTGAACAAACTGACTCCCGCTACAACCAATTATTTCAAATGTTGACTCTCTAAGCCTCTTATGCAGCTGAGAACAGAGGTCATGTGACCCATTGTTATATAAAAAAAAAAAGGTATTTTTCTTTTTCGTACATCACGGGACACAGAGCGACATAGTCATTACTAATGGGTTATATAGTTACCGTCAGGTGCTGGCACTGGCAACTTCCAAAACCGGAAGTACCCTCCCCTATATAAGCCCCTCCCATCCGGGAGCACCTCAGTTTTTTGCCAGTGTCTAAGGTGTTGGCCAAGAAGAAACATGTGTTTTTCACTGAGCTTGCGTACAGGTTCTTTTGGGCCTCAGTAAGCTATTCCGGATCCGACCAAAAAAGCTTCATAGCTAAACGGTCGGTACCCGGGCCTTGCAGAGAAGAGCAAGGTTCTGCCTGTAATGCATCTCTTAGGAGAGCTGGACCCTGGGATCCAGAGCTCTGGTCATACCCACGACCAAGATGTTTTCTGTGCAGGGTGCTATACAGGTCCAGGGGAGTGGAATCCTTGGGAACCCGGTCCCTGAAGGTTTGATTACAATGCCTGCCGTGATAGGTGAAGTTTGGGCTTTTGTGGACCAAACAAAGTCCTGCGGCGGGGAACAGGTAAGTGGGGGCCCCCAGGAACTTGGTTCTATTGGGGGACCCCCAAGCCTAATTTGTCTTTCTGTCTGTTACCTAATGGTATTCCCGCTAATATCTGTGCATGCCTGTAACTACTAAAAAAATGTAATAATTTTTAATGGTGGTCAAGAAAAAAAAAAAAAAAAAAAAGGAATGTTTTTTTATATATGTTTAGTATATTAAACTGCGGTACCTGTGTTTGTCCACTAGAGGCCGCTGTGGAATGTTTTTCTTGTCATATGGACTAGTTTCTTCTCAGAGAACAAAGTCCAGGCAGCTGGTGAGTTCTCCTACAGGAAACTGTTTCCTCTGCCATGTTGCAGTGTTCGTCTATCCCCCGGCCTGCGGCAAAGGGGCCCTGGCTCCTGTCCCTGGTTTCCATGTTTGAAAATTAGCGCCGAGGCGCACGTGGCCGCGCGCGTGCGCGTGCACGCGCCTCTATATATAGAGGTGGCCGGAAAAAGGGGCGGGGCCTGGGGGATGACGCTCTGTGCGCGCCGCAGCGCTTCGGCGCATGTGCGGGCGTCCCAGCAGGTTTTTAAAAAGCCACATTATTGCAGTAAGCTGGCTATGAAGTACAGAGACAGAGCTGGCAACATTTAAAGGCATACAGCAAGCGGTTGATACAGGCATCCCCTAGAAAGGCACATTAGTAGACACCAACTGTTATATAGCAGCAATTGTGCTAGACTATTCTCAGTAAAAGTGGTGTATTACGGCTGGAATACCTCAGCTTTAGGCTTAGGAATATGCCGTCCAGTAGCTCCGGAACTGAATCTTCCAGGAAGCGAAGGGGGTCTCATCGGGCTCTGAGGATCTTGGGCATACTCCTGCTGCACCAGTCTCCCCTGAAGTTCAGAGGTAAGTGACCGTAGAGACCCCGCAGGGGTACTTGGTACTGTGGCTGTCCTCAGTCACCTGCTCCTGTGTATGTAACAGAGGAGGTTTTTTCCTCAGCTCTGGGAGGATTAGAGAGAGATTGTCAAAATTTATCGCTGCCTCCCTGTCAGGGAAAGCACGCCCGATCTCCGTCTCCTCCTTCAGAGTGCCTGTTAGCAGAGCAACAGTCCCATACAGGGATCGACCTGCCTGAAGGGGATCAGGATAAGGTTGATTCTGTTATAGAGGAATCAACAGTGGGGGAACCTTTTCTCAGCATCTCAAGCTGAAAGATTATGGGTTCAGTCTCTGACTAACATGGTCCGATCAGCATTTAAAAATGCACCTTGCGGAACCATCAACCACTACTGTATCCTCGTTGGGGTCGCTAGAAGCCCCCAGACTGTTTGTTCTTTTCCACTTCACCCTTTACTGAAAGGGCTCATTTACCAGGATTGGGAACATCCTGAGAAAATATTTATTCCCCCAAGAGATTTCCGGTGGTCTATCCCATGGAGGATAAGTTCATCAAAAAAAAAAATGGAAGGTCCCTACAGTGGACGCAGCCATCTCTTGTATGTATAAATCACTGACATGTCCAGTGGATAATGTCCAAATGTTCAAGAACCCAATAGATAAAAGATTGGAGTCCTTATGAAAATCTGCTTGGTGATACAACCAGCAGTAGCAGCTATTGGGGTCTGCTAAGCAGTGAAGGATCAGTTGAAACAGGTCTTGAGGGACTTGACAGATCAGCAGGCTTTGCCCTAGCTGATCTACCTAGAGCCTTAGGCTTTGCGGTTGACGCCATAGAGGATTCAGTCCATCAGGCCTCCCGCTTTACGCTGTCTATAGTACATATGCGTAGGCTCCTATGGCTCAAAAACTGGTCTGCTGAAGCTCCCTGTAAAGAATGGCTGGTTAGCGTCCCATTTCATGGTGAACGCTTATTCAGGGAAAACCTGGACAAATATATCCAGAAAATTTCCAGCGGTAAAAATACGCTCTTGCCGGTTAAAAGCAGAGTTAGAGGTCCCTCTTTAAGAGGCCTGCTTCTCCAGTCCCTGGGGCATCGGCTGTGTAACAGTTCCGACGGCCTCCTCGGTTAAATCCCGGGGGTAAAAAACAGGGACAGTAGCAGGGTAATGAGAAACCCTGGGTCAGGGGAGGTACAAAACCTCCCCCAAAGTTAAATTCATTGAAGCCCCCACTCAGTCGGGTGGGGGGAGGACTCCAGTTGTTCGCAAGAGACCTGGCGGGACACGATCAAGACAGATAGGTGCTCTCCGCAGTAGGTTTGGGATACAGTTTGGAGTTAAAAGACTCCCCTCCTTCCCATTTTGAGGTCAAACGTGCCAAGGGATCCCCGGAAGAGAGAGTCCCTCCTGTTGGCACTAGAACAACTATTGCTCCAAGGAGTAATTATGGAGGTTCCCCTGGAGAATGAGGGTTCGGGTTTTACTCAAACCTCTTTACAGTCCCGAAGCAAACGCGGACGGGAGGCCCATATTAATTCTAAAAAGGGCTATACAAATTCCTGTATATCAGGACTTTCCGATGGAGTCGATCCGATCGGTGGCCACTGCCCTACAAGGGGAGGATTGGTTAGCCACGATCGACATCAAAAATGCTTATTTGCACATTCCCATCTTTCCAGTCCACCAAAAATTTCTACGCTTTGCAGTAGAAGGGCGCCATTTTCAGTTCAGAGCCTTACCCTTCGGTTTGGCCACAGCACCAAGAGTGTTCACAAAAATTCTGGCCCTTTATTGGCCAATCTAAGAACACAAGGTGTAATGATAATGGCATATCTGGATGACTTGTTGCTGATAGACCACTCAGTGAAAAAACTAGACGTGGTCGTTCACAAGACGATCAAGTATCTGGAATCTCACGGTTGGATTATCAACCGAGACAAGTCAGCCCTAAAAACCAGTCAAAAGTCTGGAATACTTGGGGCTAAGGTTGGATTCAGGCCAGAGAAAAATATTCTTGCCTCGAGGAAAGGTGTTGTCTTTGAAAGATTTGATCCACTTAGTGGGTACAAAAAAGACAGCCGTCCATACGCCTGTATATGAGGCTGCTGGGAAAAATGGTGGCATCATTCGAAGCAGTACCCTACGGTCAATTCCATTCAAGGAATTTGCAAGGGGCCATACTGTCAGCCTGGAACAAAAAAAGTTCAGGCCCTAGACTTACAATGTCCTTGTCCCCTTCCGTTCGCAAGAGCCTCCGTTGGTGGTTGGTTCCCCAGAATCTGGAAAAAAGGAAATCCTTCAGTCCGGTTTCTTGGAAGGTGGTCACTACAGATGCCAGCCTTATAGGCTGGGGAGCAGTACTGGAGCAATAGTCTCTCCAGGGCAGATGGTCGGATGCAGAAAAGGCCCTGCCCATCAATCTCTTAGAGATACGAGCAGCCCGGTATGCCCTAGTAGCATGGACATCCAAACTCCAAGGGTCCCCTGTCAGATTTCAATCAGACAATGCCACAGCAGTGGCATATATCAATCATCAGGGGGGCACCAGGAGTCGTGCAGCCCAGAGGGAAGTAAATTACATCCTGAAATGGGCAGAAGAATATGTCCCAGCCATATCTGCGGTATTCATTCCAGGAGTGGAGAATTGGAAGGCGGACTTTCTAAGTCGCCAGCAATTAGGCCCAGAGGAAGGGTCCCTTCACCCCGAGGTTTTCTGGACAATATGTCAGCGGTGGGGAACATCGGATGTAGATCTTCTAGCATCCAGATTCAACGCAAAGGGGGACAGGGTTGTCTCTCGGACAAGGGATCCCCTAGCTTGCGGCTCGGATGCCCTAGTGTTCCCTTGGGAGCAGTTCAAGCTGATATATGCATTCACACCGCCAATGGTTACCTCGATTACTCCGCAGAATCAGGGTAGAAAAGAAACCAGTGATTCCGGTGGCTCCAGCGTGGCCCCGAAGAGCGTGGTACGCGGAGATTGTAAAATCTCAGTGGGGAGTCCTTGGACTCTCCCACGTCGTCCGGCTTTCGCAAGGACCGATGTGCCACCCTTCCTTACCAGCCCTAGGTTTGACGGCCTGGCTATTGAAGCCCACATTCTAAAAAAGAGAGGGCTCTCTAATGCTGTGGTATCTACCATGATCAATGCCAGGAAGCCGGTATCCAGGCAGATCTACTATAGAATCTGGAAGGCGTACATCGCGTGGTGTGAGGCCAGGAAATGGCATCCACATAAGTACGTAATAGGTAGGATTCTGGACTTCCTACAGTGGGCTGTAGATAGGAAGCTTGCCTTGAGTACTATCAAGGGTCAGATTTCGGCCTTGTCAATATTTTTTCAAAGGCCCTTGGCTTCGCATTCACTAGTCAAAGCCTTTATACAAGGAGTGATGCGTATTAGTCCTCCGGTTAATATTCCCATATGTCCATGGGATCTAAACTTGGTTCTGTCGGTTCTACAGAAACAACCACTTGAACCATTACAGCATATTTCCTTGGTGCTTCTCACCAGGAAATTGATTTTTCTAGTAGCCATTTGTTCGGCTAAAAGAGTATCGGAATTAGCAGCTATGTCCTGTAGGGAGCCATATCTGGTTATCCATAAGGACAGAGTAGTGTTACGTCCTCATCCAGCCTTTCTTCCTAAGGTGGTATCGAGGTTTCATTTGAACCAAGATGTGGTTCTTCCTTCTTTTTTCCCCAAACCTACTTCGGTGGAGGAAAAGTTATTGCATTCTTTGGATGTAGTAAGAGCAGTTAAAGCTTATCTAAAAGCCACTGCTCAGATTCGCAGAACGGATACTTTGTTTATTCTGCCGGAAGGCCCCAGAAAGGGTCAGGCAGCGTCAAAATCTACTTTAGCCAAGTGGATTCGACAGGTCATTATGCAAGCTTATGGCTTGAGAAGGAGACCGCCTCCGTTCAAAGTTAGAGCGCACTCCACGAGAGCAGTTGGAACTTCATGGGCAGTGCATCACCAGGCCTCCCTGGCTCAAATCTGTAAGGCCGCAACGTGGTCTTCAGTTCACACGTTTACTAGGTTCTACCAGGTGGACGTTAGAAGTCAGGAGGATGTCGCCTTTGGGCGCAGTGTGTTGCAGGCCGCAAAAGATCCTCATGTCTGATAGCGCTCAGCTTATATATGGTGTATCCCCCCCCTCATTTGGCATTGCTTTAGGACATCCCATTAGTAATGACTATGTCGCTCTGTGTCCCGTGATGTACGAAAAAGAAAATAGGATTTTTATAACAGCTTACCTGTAAAATCCTTTTCTTGGAGTACATCACGGGACACAGAGCTCCCACCCCTCTTTTGGGGACACTTATTGCTTTGCTACAAAACTGAGGTGCTCCCGGATGGGAGGGGCTTATATAGGGGAGGGTACTTCCGGTTTTGGAAGTTGCCAGTGCCAGCACCTGACGGTAACTATATAACCCATTAGTAATGACTATGTCGCTCTGTGTCCCGTGATGTACTCCAAGAAAAGGATTTTACAGGTAAGCTGTTATAAAAATCCTATTATTGTTTATTTTTATATGCATACATACACACTTTTTGCCTTGCATTTCTATTTTAAATTGAATGGGTTGTTTTACAAGTTAAAGCAAGTTCACATATAGTTTAAGTGCCCCTCCCACATGATAGTGTTGGGGCCTGGTGATTTGCCGCTTAGGCTCAAGCACTGTCACATGGAGAAGGTCACATGCTTTCCTATTATCTCAAAACTCCTCACTTAGACCCCTTTCACACTGAGGTGATTTTCAGGCATTTTAGCGCTAGAAATAGCCTCTAAATAGCGCCTGAAATCCACCTCCCATTCATTTCAGTGTGTTTTTTCACACTGGAGTGGTGCACTTGTGGGACGTTACGAAAAGTCCTGCAAGCAGCATCTTTAGGGCGGTTTGGGAGCGCTGTATACAGCGCTCCCAAAACCCCCTGCCCATTTGAATGAATGGGCAGCGCTTCGGAAGCACGGCAACACAGACGTTTTTAACCCCTTCTTTGGGGTTAAAAGCGCCCTGCTAGCGGCCGAGAACGCTGTTTAAACAGCGCTAAAGCGCTGCTAATACGAGTGGCACTTTAGCACTAACGTGGCCGCAGCCCCAGTGTGAAAGGGGTCTTAAAGCAGGAGTCTCCAAACATTTTATATATGGTATTTTACACATTGCTGGCAGGCTGAAAAAACCCCCATCAGAATCCTCATATTGCATCAGTGTCCATATTTGATTCTCTTTTACATCAGGGTCACAATCAGAGTCCCCTTTACATTACAATCTCCATCAGTGTCCACTCTTAACATCAGGGTGCCCCATAGAGTCTCACCTTAGGTCAGGGTCACCATTAGGCCTCGAGCACACTGGACGTTTTTGGATGTTTTTACAGCAGCTGTTTCTGGCAGTAGACGTATTTTTCTAGTCATTAAACTCTCCATCATGTTATCCTATGTGTCCATGCACACATAGGCTGCTAGCAGTTTTGGGCAGTGGCGTTTTTGAGCAGTAAAAAAAACAACAAAACTAGTGGGTTCTGAGACGTTTTTCAGCTGTAAAAACGCTCTAACACTGATAAACGTTGATAAACGCTAAAAAATTTCGCTCACTAGCATTCTTTAACATTTTTGATTTATTAAAAAAAAAAAACGAAAAACCGATAACGTGGAAAAACGCTAATAAACGCTAAAAAACGCTATTGCAAAAACGTTGAAAAAAGCTAAAAAAGGTTGAAAAACTCACTGCAAAGCTACTGGCGTTTTTATAACGTTATTTTAATGTCCAGTGTGCATGAGTCACCTCTTACATCAGGGTCCCCCTTACAGTGTCCAGGTGTGGGTTCAGAAGAGGTAGAAGTGAAGACGATAGGTGGCCTCTACTGACCTTAATCCTCAATCTGTGCACATTAAGGCCTCATGCACACTGGACGTTTTTGGACGTTTTTACAGCAGCTGTTTCTGGCAGTAGACATTTTTTTCTACAGTCATTAAACTCCCCATCATGTTATCCTATGTGTCCATGCACACATAGGCTGTTATCATCAGTTTTGGGTAGTGGTGTTTTTGAGCAGTAAATTAAAACAGAAAAAAGTGGGTTCTGAGAGACTTTTTTTAGCTGTAAAAACGCTCTAACGCTGATAAACGCTGATAAACGTCACTCACCAGCGTTTTTTAAAGTTTTTGATCCAATGAAAAAGAAAATAAAATACATTTTTCTTTAAAAAAAAGCAGAAAAACGCTAACGCAGAAAAACGCTATTGCAAAAACGTGGAAAAAAGTTGAAAAACTCACTGCAAAGCTACTGGCGTTTTATAACGTTATTTTAACGTCCAGTGTGCATGAGGCCTTAGAATATGCCACTAACCCTAGCTGGGGTGGGCAACATCTTTTAGCAGGTCAGAAGCGTCCCACAGGAGATCCAAGCCGTAGAGAACTGGAGCAAGGGTTTTGATAAACTGGGTTGGTGGTGATGGTGTACAATTTGCTGGGATCAGTTATCAGGAGGAACTGTTAATTTGCTCTAAATGAGTAGGTGGCAGTGTCTTTTTAAAACCCAGGCAAAATAAAAAAACAAAACACAAAGAAATCAGAACAAGGGATATATCCTACTGTCAGCAGGACATGTCCCTTGTTCTGATACCTCTTTTGTTAGTTGAAATGCTCTTCTGTCCATGCCCATCCCTCCACCAACCCACTGCCGTAACCTTCCATTGCGGTGGTGGTACATTAAAATAGGGGCTGTCACAGGCTGTCATCGAGAGAGCCTGACTATGCCCGCTCTTTCCACCCAGCTGCTCCTGTCATAGAAATAATTAATACAGCTTCTATAAATGAAACACAATCTATGAATGGAGGATGCGCAGACAAATAAATTATTAATTCTATAAACCCCCACCGCACCAGAAGATTATGGTGGCGTGAGTGTGTGTGGGGGGCATGAAAGGAGAAAGATTTTAACTAACAGAAGAGGCATCAGAACAAGGGGCACGTCCTACTGACTTGACTGTAAAGCCCTGTACATACGATCGGATTTCCGATGGAATAAAATCTGATGGATTTTTCCATCGGATTTCTGATGAAGCTGACTTCCATCAGTCTTGCCTACACACCATTAGTCAAAAATCCGACCGTCCCAAACGCCGTGACGTAAAACACTCCGACGAGCTGAGAAAAATTAAGTTCAATGCTTCTGAGCATGCGTCGACTTGATTCTGAGCATGCGTGGGTTTTTTCTCCGATGGAGTTCCACACAGACGATCGGAATTTCCTATTGTTTTTTTTTTTCCATCGGATAAATTTAAAACATGTTCTATTTTTAATCACCGATGGAAAAAAGACCGATGGGGCCCATACACGATCGGTTTGTCTGATGAAAAAAATCCATTGGACTGTTTTCATCTGTAAAACCGATCGTGTGTACAGGGCTTTAGTAGTTATCCTTGTGCTGATTTTTCTGTTTTTATTTTGGCTGCACTTAGGCTTTAGCGTTTGAATCTGGATTGAGACAATGCAGGCTGTTGGAGATATTTCTTCAATCAGACACTTATATAAATATATTTGACTGTCTCCATATGGCCATTCCCCACAGCTATTACCCTTTGTACCACTTCCCCTTCCCCTTTAGACTGCAAGCTCCACAACAATTTCATTGAACCGTATTGTAACTGTTTAGTCTTCCTTTATTTTGTAAAGTACTGAACAAACTGGTGCAATAGAAATCCTGTATTATAAAATGAACAGATCTAATATTACATTCTGGATGTCTCCCTCAAAGAGATCACAATAAAGGTGGCATAGCAGCTATATCTACAAATGCTATGGGTTAATGATAGTTAACTTGTAACTAATTAAAGTGTTTGACAAAACATTTCATACAAGGAAAAAGATCTGGCAGAACATGCACCTTTTTATTTTTCTTTGTTAAACTTTTCCGGGCAGCAAAACTGGTCGTTTATTCATTTGCAAACTGGGACAAATGTTATTCAATTTCCATTAACCAAGAACAATGTATCTGTTCTTCATTACCTTGTTTATGCTGCGCTCTATGTTAAGAAATAAATATATAAATAAGTGGAAGAAGTCTGCCAAAGGCATTGCATGCATTGGTTTAGGCTGGGTTCACACTATACGACACGACATTCATCCGACTTTCATCCTACTTTGCTCTGCGACATCAGTCTTACATTGATCCTACATTGGTCCGACATCCATCCGACATTCATGAACAGGATACTACTTTGATCCGACTTTGTGATAGTCTGACTTGTCCTTTGACCAATCAAAACAATCCCAGGGTGAGATAAATTCCTTTTACTGCTGCTGTAATCACCATGTCGGATGTCAAATGTCGGATGGTTAGGACAAGTATCCTACTTTGATCCGACTTCAATGATATTCAATGGGCTGAAGTAGGATCAAAGTCGGACCAAAGTAGTACAGGGAGCATTTTCAAAGTCGGACGACTTGTGTCGGACCAGTTAAGACGGCTCCCATAGGGAAACATTGATTTTCACACGTCATGCGACATGAGCTCTTAATGTCGGAGCGTTTGTCGGACCAGTGTGAACCAGGCCTAATAGTGGAATGTCCTAGTAGAGGTATCCTTTTTTGGGGTATCATTTGTGTAGCATTTTGCTGATACACAATGATCTCACTTTTACCTAAAGGAACTAAATTCTCTCAATCAACATTAAAGTGGTAGTAAAGTCTGCTTTTTGATTTATACCTACAGGTAAGCCTAGAGTAAGACTTAACTGTAGGTACAGTAAATAGCTTCTTAATGTGCAATGTTTAAGAGATATTTACTTTAATAGCAGCTGGAACGTCGACGGCGAATCTGCACTGCGCCCTAAATGGAGGGCGCTGTATATTCAGAGCTCTGTGTAATGGCCTTGACTCCCATGCGCATGCACGGGAGTGATGTCACCAGGATTTGGCCATTCATACAGCCCAAGCCTGTGAACCCGAGAGAAAGACTGGTTGAAGATGGAAGCCCTGATATTGGTGACAGTGTGTCGCTGGAGGGCTTCGTTTTAAGCTAAGTCAGCCATAATGTAGTAGTAGGCAGCGCCTACTACCACATTATAACATTATCCTGCAGGGGCCCAATTTTTTTTTTTTTTTTATGGTTTACTATCAGGGGCCCAATTTATTTTTTTTTTTTTATGGTTTACTATCGCTTTTAATTATTTTTAATCCTTATGCTGCTAGTCTTAAGCCCCGTACACACGGTCGGACTTTTGGCCAACAAACTTCATTTTGAGCAAGTTGGACCAACAATCCGACCGTGTGTACGCTCCATCGGACAAACTTTTTTTTTTGTTTTCATCGGACAAAAGTTCGGTCTACAAACGGACAACCTTTTGGCCAACAAAAGTCAGATGGAGCAAAGTCCGACCATGTGTACAGAAAACCATCGGACTTTTGTCCGATGGACAAAACAAATAATGTTAAAATCAACCAACAATAGCAGAAGTTGACCAAAGGGTGGCGGTAAAGAGCAGAAAAACCACGTGATGTTGGAAAAAGTTTTGGGAAAGTTTGCAGAAAAGTCCTGTAGTGTGTATGCTATGGGTGTGCCCGGCCAACTCCGTTCGGACAAAAATCCACGGAAAAGTCCGATGGAAGTCCGACCGTGTGTACGAGGCTTTAGTAAATACATAGGAAGGTATATTATCCTTTTAGCACTGACCGTATGCAGATATGTGGCCTCTACTTTAAGCGGTTATACCGGGATGATGCCTGCAGCTGCAGGCATCATCCCGGTACTGTTTTTTTAAAGCGGGCGGTCTGCTCTTCAGGGATAACAGCGGATGCGTCTAAAAGCCGCTCTACTGTTATCCCGAAGGAGCGAGAGGGGACTCCCCCCCTCCAGCCGCCTTCCGCCTCTCTTCCCGGGCCCTCCCATCCCACCGGTAGACCCAATCCGCGACACACGACTTTGTTCCGGTCTCTTAGTGCAAAGGATGGATTTGGGGTAATTTAGACCCCCGTGCCCTCCATAAAGAGTACCTGTCACCGCCTAGTACGGTCACAAGGGATGTTTACGTTCCTTGTGACGGCAATAGAAGTGATCAATTTTTTTTTTTTTAAAGATTCCCCGCGAGCTCGCGCAGCAAAGAAAATGCACACGTAAGTCACAACCACATATGTAAACGGTGTTCAAATCACACATGTGAGGTATTGCCGCAATCATCAGAGCGGGAGCAATACATCTATAGCACTAGACCTCCCCTGTAACTCTAACCTGGTAACCGTTATTTTTTTTTTAATCGTTGCCTATGGAGATTTTTAGGTACCGTAGTTTGTCGCCATTCCACGAGTGTACGCAATTTCAAAGCATGACATGTTAGGTATCTATTTACTCAACGTAACATCATCTTTCACATTATATAAAAATTGAGCTAACTTTACTGTTTCGTGTTTTTTTAATTCATGAAAGTGTATTTTTTTCCAATAAATTGCGTTTGAAAGACCGCCGCGCAAATACAGTGTGACATAAAATATTGCAAAGATCGCCATTTTATTCTCTGGATTCTCTGCTAAAAAACATATATATATAATGTTTGGGAGTTCTAAGTAATTTTCTAGCAAAAAATACGGATTTTAACTTGTAAGCAACAAATGTCAGAAATAGGCTTAGGCGTGAAAGGGTTATATTTACTGGTTTTAGACTTAATTTTTTTTACCATTCTTCAGTTGCTTCCCGGTTTGCGGCCTAGGCAAAAATGATGTCATACATCCCAGCGCCACCCCTCCTGCCTGCTTGACATTGCGAACGTTTACGGGCAGCCCATGTATTGTGCTGAGCATGCACAATAATCACGTCATCACATTAAGGGTAGATGGATTCCAGGAAGTAAATATTACATGAGTCATCTGCCCTTACTCAAGATGGCTTCAGCTAAAAATGCTTGGGGAGGGGGGTTTCAACAAAAATGAATTTCAACAAAACAAAGCATGGACACATCAATGGATGCTTGAGTTTGCTTACATTATTGAAAATGAATAAAACAGCATTTTCGATTTGTGGTGCACAAATACAAGTAAGGCCCCTTTCACACTGGGGCGTTTTTCATGCGGTTTAGCGCTAATATTAGCGCTATTATACCGCATGAAAAATTTGTGCCTGTAGCCTTCAATGTGAAAGCCCGAAGGCTTTCACACTGAAGCGGTGCGCTAGCAGGACCGCTCCAAAAGTCCTGCTAACCGCTTCTTTACAGCGGTAAAGGAGCGGTGTGTTCACCGTTCCTTTACCGCGCCTGCCTATTGAAATCAATGGGACACCGCGGTAATACCGCCCGCAAACCGCGGCAATAGCCGCGGTTTGCGGGCGGTATTAACCCTTTGTCGGCCGCTAGCGGGGATTAAATTCACCCCCCTAGCGGCCGCATACCGCGGTAAGAACGACGGTATAGCAGCGCTGAAAATCGCGCTGCTATACCGCCACCGCACCTGCCCGCCCCAGTGTGAAAGGGGCCTAAAGTGATACTAAACACTAGAGATGGGCCGAACACCCCCATGTTCCGTTCGCAGCACAACTTCCAAACAGGGAAAAAGTTCTGACCCGAACGGCGAACCCCATCTATAGGAGCCGAACAGGAAAAATCAAAAGTGCCCATTTTGAAGGCTTATATGCAAGTAAATGGCCATAAACGGGGTATGGGTGTTCTGGTACTCAATGCAAATTTTTTTTTTTAAACTAAAGTTTTTAAAGAAGCAATGATTTGAATGTGCTTATACAGCAACAATAAAAATTAAAAAATACTTTAACCACTTCAATACCATGCACTTATGCACCTTCCCGCCCAGACCAATTTTCAGCTTTCAGTACTCTCACACTTTGAATGACAATTACTTAGTCATGCTACACTGTATCCAAACAAAATTTTTATCATTTTCTTCTCACAAATAGAGCTTTCTTTTGGTGGTATTTAATCGCCACTGGGTTTTTTATTTTTTGCGATATAAGCAAAAAAACAGCAATTTTTTAAAAAAAAAAACACTTTTTTTTAGTTTCTATTGTAAAATTTTGCAAATAAGTAATTTTTCTTCATAAATTTGTGCCAAAATGTATACTGCTACATATCTTTGGTAAAATGAACCCAAATTAGTGTATATTATTTGGTCTTTGTGAAAGTTATAGAGTCTACAAACTATGGTGGCAATCACTGAAAATTTATCACATCTGATCACGCCTGATGTACTGAAGGGATATCTCATTTCTTGAGACACTAACAAGCGAGGAAAGTACAAATACCCCAAAATTACCCCTTTTTGGAAAGTAGACAGTCCAAGGTATTTACTAAGAGGCGTGGTGAGTTTTTTGAAGTTGTATTTTTTTCCCACAATTCTTGGGAAAATTTAATTTTTTTTTTTTTTTTTTTTTTACACAAACTGGTCATATTAACAGTTTTTTTCTCTCACACAGCATATGCATAATTGCAACTACACCCCAAAATACATTCTGCTACTCCTCCTGAGTGTAGCGATACCACATGTGTGAGACTTTTACACAGCCTGGCCACATACAGAGGCCCAACATTGAAGTAGCACTTTCAGGCGTTCTACAAGCATAAATCGCACATATCCTTTCTCAACCACCTATTACAATTTTGAAGGCCCTGGAGCACCAGGACAATGGAATTTTCCACAAAATGACCCCATTTTGGAAAGCACACACCCCAACGTATAATCTATGAAGCATTATGAGTCTTTTGAACGGTTCATTTTTTTCCAGAAGGTTTTGGAAAATGTGGAGAAAAAATTAAAATGCATTTTTTTTACACAAAGTTGTCAATTTATAAGATATTTCTAACACATAATATGTACATAGCAAAAATTACACCCCAAAATGCATTCTGCTACTCCTCCTGAGTATAGCGATACCACATGTGTGAGACCTTTACACAGCCTGGCCATATACAGAGGCCCAACATTGAAGTAGCACTTTCAGGCGTTCTACAAGCATAAATCGCACATATCCTTTCTCAACCACCTATTACAATTTTGAAGGCCCTGGAGCACCAGGACAATAGAATTTTCCACAAAATGACCCCATTTTGGAAAGCACACACCCCAACGTATAATCTATGAAGCATTATGAGTCTTTTGAACAGTTCATTTTTTTCCAGAAGGTTTTGGAAAATGTGGAGAAAAAATGAAAATGCATTTTTTTTACACAAAGTTGTCCATTTATAAGATATTTCTAACGCATAGCATATACATAGCAAAAATGACACCCCAAAATGCATTCTGCTACTCCTCCTGAGTATAGCGATACCACATGTGTGAGACTTTTACACAGCCTGGCCATATACAGAGGCCCAACATTGAAGTAGCACTTTCAGGCGTTCTACAAGCATAAATCGCACATATCCTTTCTCAACCACCTATTACAATTTTGAAGGCCCTGGAGCACCAGGACAATAGAATTTTCCACAAAATGACCCCATTTTGGAAAGCACACACCCCAACGTATAATCTATGAAGCATTATGAGTCTTTTGAACGGTTCATTTTTTTCCAGAAGGTTTTGGAAAATGTGGAGAAAAAATGAAAATGCATTTTTTTTACACAAAGTTGTCCATTTATAAGATATTTCTAACGCATAGCATATACATAGCAAAAATAACACTCCAAAATGCATTCTTCTACTCCTCCTGAGTATAGCGATACCACATGTGTGAGACTTTTACACAGCCTGGCCATATACAGAGGCCCAACATTGAAGTAGCACTTTCAGGCGTTCTACAAGCATAAATCGCACATATCCTTTCTCAACCACCTATTACAATTTTGAAGGCCCTGGAGCACCAGGACAATAGAATTTTCCACAAAATGACCCCATTTTGGAAAGCACACACCCCAACGTATAATCTATGAAGCATTATGAGTCTTTTGAACGGTTCATTTTTTTCCAGAAGGTTTTGGAAAATGTGGAGAAAAAATTAAAATGCATTTTTTTTACACAAAGTTGTCCATTTATAAGATATTTCTAACACATAATATGTACATAGCAAAAATAACACCCCAAAATGCATTCTGCTACTCCTCCTGAGTATGGCGATACCACATGTTTGAGACTTTTACACAGCCTGGCCACATACAGAGGCCCAACATCCAAGTAGCACCTCCAGGCATTCTAGCAGCATTAATTGCACATATCATTTTCTGACTACCGATCACATTTTTGAAGGCCCTTCATATATCTAACACATAGCAGGTACATACCAAATAACAAAAGATTACCTGTGGTTTTAGAAGTGCAGTGGTCCACAGAGGAGAGCATCGGTCCAGGCAGCAGGCAGGGATGAGGTCAGCGACAGCAAAAGCAATCATCCAGGCAGCAGGCAGGAATACTGTCCATAGTTCGCACAGGCAGAGATACTGTCAGCACAGCCAGAGCACAGCCAAAGCACAAGTCCAGGTAGCAGGCAGAGGTGTCCCGGCAGAAATGCTGTCCAAAGTCAGTAGAGGCAGCAGGCAGATATATGGTCAACACAGCCAAAGTATTGGTCCAAGCAGCAGGAAGAAACATGGTCCATAATGTCATGGGTCATTACAGGCAGTAATATGGTCAGCACAGCCAAATTATTGGTCCAGGCAGCAGGAAGGACCATCAAGCTTAGGGCCAGGGGGACAGGGGTAGAGGCTTCTCCCACCCAAATCGCTTTGAAGCCTCCGGGCAACCAGACCCTGTTCTTGGAGCACAGAAAACGAAAAACTGGTTTTCTCTACTCAGAACGCTATTCTGAAGCCCCTCACATATGTGAGACCCCTGTGTACTAAAAGTAGATGGCCAAAAGATCAGTCCAAGTGGCAGGCAAAAACATGGTCGATTAACAGGCCAAGGTCGGTACACGTGGAAGTCAGAAACGTGGTTTAAATCGGCAGGCAGAGGCATCGTCGGTAAACAGGCCAGGGTCAGTTAATTAACATGGAAGGTAGTTAGTAACATGGTAGCAGGCAAATAGGGAAATGGCAGTCTGTTAATAATAAGGGGAACTAATGGATGTATGATAATTTTTGAAGCAATTTCCGATGCACAGGCCAGGTTGGGAGGGACAATCGGGACAATAATAGCTGGTGTCTCTTCTTACTCCTCCTCTGCTGCATACACGGCATTTATTTTGGCGTCTTCTTCCAGATTCTGTGGGGGGGATGCTAAAGGGATAGTGTCGCTCGTGAAGCCGACTCACACTATCAGAGCGAATGCTTCCTGGGGCGGGATCTTGTTGGTAAATGAGGGCATCGATGATATCTTCGATATATTGGAGGTAGTGGAGTCGGTGATTTTGAGTTGCTTTTTGGTAGCAGACAAACAAATTAAAAAGGGCCAGGTGAAACAGGTGAAATGCAACTTTTTTGTGCCAATAATGGGACTTTCTGGTTGATAAGTAGGGCTGTAGCATCTGGTCGTTTAAATCCACCCCCCCATGTACAAATTGTAGTCGTGGACACATTCAGGCTTTACAATGGAGCCGCGTCTTCTTGGGATCTCCACCATGGTGTCATTGTGGATCGTAGAGAGGATGTGGACATCTTTCTTGTCCCTCCACTTCATGGCCAACACCTCCTCGTTCCTCATGGATGCCGATTCTCCAGGTCGCAATTTTTTTGTCAATAAATTTTGTGGGAATCCCTTCCGGTTTTTTTTGAAGGTACCGCAGGCCGGTGTTTGTTTACTGTAAAGGTGGCGAAAAAGGGGCAGGCTGGTATAATAATTATCAACATATAAATGGTAACCTTTTCCGAACAGGGGGTATGCCAACTCCCAGACAATTTTCCCACTGGTTCCAATATATGTGGGGCAATCACGGGGCTGGAGCTGGGAGTCTTTGCCTTCGTAGATCCTGAATTTGCAGACGTATCCAGTGGCTCGATCACATAATTTATTTAATTTTAACCCATACCTGGCTCTCTTGCTTGGTATGTACTGCTTGAACTGCAGTCGGCCGGTGAAATGTACGAGGGACTCGTCCACACAAATTTTTTGGTCTGGGATGAAAACTTCTTCAAATCGCTGGGAAAAGGCATTGATTAGGGGGCGTATCTTGTACAATTTGTCGTAGTTGGGATGATCTCGGGGAGGGCACTGTGAATTGTCATTGAAGTGGAGAAAGCGCATAATCATGTTGTATCTTTTCCTGGACATGACAGCGGAATATATGGGCATGTGTTGGATGGGGCGTTTGGACCAATATGAATGGACTTCGTTCTTTTTTGTAAGCCCCATATTGAACATAAGGCCCAAAAATAATTTAAATTCCTCCAATGTTAGACGCCGCCACTGGAACATGCGGGCGTAGGAAGAATCGGGGTTGGCAGCAATAAATTGGGATGCATACAGATTCGTTTGATCCACTATATTCTGCAGCAAATCTTGTGGGAAAAATAAACAAAAATAATCAAATTTAGAAAAATTTGTAGTGTCGGGCTGCACACCTGGCTGTGCGGTGAAAGGGGGGATGATAGCGGATCCTGAGTTGGCAGGCAACCATAAGGGGTTTGCCAGGGCATCGGGAAGGTAGGATTGGGGCTGGATTCTTCGGGTTGGGCGTGCATTTCCATTGCTTGTACTGGGCTCCTCTTCCTGGGGTATGGCGCTGCTGGTGGTGGGCAGTTCTCCTGATCTTGGTGCTGATCTTGGTGCTGATCTTGGTGCCGATCGCATTCTTTTGGGAGGGACGGTTTCCTCCGGGGACTCGGACTCTGAGCCACTATCCTCCACTGGCTCGTATTCCGAACCAGAATCGGATAATGGGAGCTCCCCGCTGCTCTCATCATCCGACATGGCAAGAATGGCATATGCCTCCTCAGGTGTGTAAACCCTTTGGGACATTATGGCAGTGCTTATTGGTGGGCCTGTGTAATGGTACTGCTGGTGGTAGTGGTGGCGGTCTGTGTGGTAGTACCGATGGAGGTATTAGTGGTGGGCCTGTGTGGTGGTATCGATGGCGGTATGGGTGGTGGTGGTACCAATGGCGGTACAGGTGGTGGTGGTACCGATGGCGGTACGGGTGGTGGTGGTGGCGGCGGTACCGATGGCGGTACAGGTGGCGGTACGGGTGGTGGTGGTAGCGATGGCGGTATGGGTGGTGGTGGTACCGATGGCGGTACAGGTGGTGGTGGTACCGATGGCGGTACAGGTGGTGGTGGTACCAATGGCGGTACAGGTGGTGGTGGTACCAATGGCGGTACAGGTGGTGATGGTACCGATGGCGGTACAGGTGGTGGTACAGGTGGTGGTGGCACTACCGACGGTGGTACGGGTGGTGGTACTGGTGGTGGTACCGATGGCAGCACTAGTGGTGATACTGGTAGCGGGCCTGTGTGGCAGTATAGATGCTGGGCCTGGTGGCGGTACTGGTGGTGGTACTGGTACCGATGGCGGTACTGGTAGCCTGTGTGGCGGTGCCAATGGCGGTACCGATGGAGGTGGGCCTGTGACAGATGATTGACAGATGGGCTGATTGATTGACAGATGGGCTGATTGATTGATTGACAGATGGGTTGATTGATTGACAGATGGGGTGATTGATTGACAGGTGGGGTGATTGATTGACAGATCGGCTGATTGATTGACAGATGGGCTGATTGACAGATGGGCTGATTGACAGATGGGCTGATTGACAGATGGGCTGATTGGCTGGGCTAATTGATGTGCTGGGCTGTGTGACAGGTCCTCTTTATAGGGGGGGCGTGTTGTGCACTGTAAACTTATGTAGACAAACTACACTGAGCTAACTTACTGATCTCTTCTCTCTCCTCACAGATCGGTGTGTGAGGAGAGAGCAGGGATCAGGTAGTAACTCCTGTGGAGTTTGTTTACATTTGTGACCGGCTGTGATTGGACACAGCCGGTCACGTGGTAAACAGCCAATTCATTGGCTGTTTACTCTGATCGGGGACGCGCTGTGTCCAAGGGACACTCGCCTTCCCCGATCCCCGCTCTGCAAGCCTGTGGCGGCGCGCACGGAGCGCGCCGCGAGTTTGTTTTGACAGGTGATCGGCTGTGACTTTGACACAGCCGATCACATGGTAAACAGCCAATGAAATTGGCTGTTTACCGTGATCGGGGAAGCGCTGTGTCCGAGGGACACATGCCGTCCCCGATCACCGCGCTGCGCGCCCCCGCGGGCGCGCGCAAGGCATTATCCTGCAGGACGTCATATGACGTCCAGTATCGATATTGCAACCACTTCCCGGACGTCAATTCACTATTGACTGGGCGGGAAGTGGTTAAATATAGCGAATGGGGGGTCCCTTTAGTCTGCCTGTAAAGTGCCACATCTGTAGCATGTATAGAACATGCTGCAGCCAAAATAAAATTTCTAGCTGTACCTGGCTATTTAAAAAAAATGGCATTGGGTCCCCTCCCCCAGTTCAGATTTTGAGGGGAACCCCACGCCAAAATGCTAAAATAAAGTGGCGTGTCAAAAACTGTCTGCGTTTTTATTACTTTTTGGTGAATGGGTAGGGATACTATGTACCCCATACTCATTCACATATGAGGGGCCGGGATCTGGGGCGCCTCCTTGTTAAAGGGGGCTTCCAGATTCTGATAAGCCCCTCGCCTGCAGACCCCCACAGCCAAGGTTTGTGGGGAAGAGCCAGTTGTCCTCATCAACATGGGCACAAGGTGCTTTGGGGTGGGGGGGGAAGAGCCCCTCCTGCCCCAAAGCAGTCCACCACAAGTTGAGGGCATGTGGCCTAGTATGGTTTACTTGCAATTTTGTTTTCTTTATTCAGCTGTCAGCGGGGAAGCCCATTGACAGCTGATCACTTGTCTATTGTTAAAGTCTCACAGCGTTCACATCGTCTTCCCCCA
This sequence comes from Rana muscosa, assembly GCA_029206835.1. Taxonomy (NCBI): domain Eukaryota; kingdom Metazoa; phylum Chordata; class Amphibia; order Anura; family Ranidae; genus Rana; species Rana muscosa. The sequence goes on from CM055116.1 coordinate 365,496,960, forward strand.
GAGAGGGAGCGAGCATGCTGACCAATCCCCTTTGGATGTTTGCCCACTGTTTAATCAAAATCACAATTTTTATTAACAGGATCACCATTATTCCCACTCTCAAGCTCAGGTGTAACCAGCTCAGAACCAGTGTTGCAGCCTTCAGGATCTTTGCAGTCATCACTTGAATTGCCAAAACAAGGACTGTGAACAATCTAAACCAGGGGTCTCCAAACTTTATAAGCAAGGGGCCAGTTCAGGGATGGAATGTGGCATTGGAAATAGAAAATGCCCCAGCATCAGTGCCCCATCATTGGTTTTAATGGGAGGAATAGTGCCCCATTGATGGTGTCAGTAGGAGAAATGAATACAGGCATGTAAGCGCTTCCACCTTCTCACATCCCAGTAGGGGGAATGGTACCCCATCACTGGTGTCAGTTGGTGGAATAGTGCCCCAAGGGCCAGATAAATGCAAGTGAAGGCCCACATCTGGCCCATGGGCCACAGTTTAACCACTTGCCGACCGCCTAACGCACATACACGTCGGCAGAATGGCTTGTGTGGGAAAAGCAACGTACCTGTACGCTGCTTTGAAAATCCAGCCGTGAGCTCCGTGACAGTGACCACGGGACCTGCGGACTCGATGTCTGCCGATGTCCCACGATCGTGTCATGGAGCGGCAGAGCGGGGAGATGCCTTTGTAAACAAGGCATTTCCCTGTTCTGCCTAGTGACAGGACAGTGATCTACTGCCATGTGATCGGGAGCAGCGATCAGTGTCGTGTCACTGGTAGCCCAGCCCTTACATAGTTTGAATCACTCCCTAGGACACACTTAACCCCTTCCTCGCCCCCTAGTGGGGGCCTCTTCCTCGCCCCCTTCTCTGCCAGTGTCATTTACACAGTAATCAGTGCATTTTTATAAAACTGATCGCTGTATAAATGACAATGGTCCCAAAATAGTGTCAAAAGTGTCCGCCAGAATGTCGCAGTCACGATAAAAATCGCTGATTGCCGCCATTACTAATAAAAATAATAATAATAAAAATGCCATAAATCTATCCCCTATTTTGTAGACGTTGGAACTTTTGCGCAAACCAATCAATATAAGCTTATTGTGATTTTTTTTTACCAAAAATATGTAGAAGAATACATATAGGCCTAAACTGAGAAAGAATTTTTTTATATATATATATTTTTGGGGGATCTTTATTATAGCAAAAAGTAAAAAATATTGTTGTTTTTTTTTCAAAATTGTTGCTTTTTTTTTGTTTATAGTGCAAAAAATAAAAACCACAGAGGTGATCAAATACCACCAAAGGAAAGCTCTATTTGTGGCAAAAAAAGAATTTCAATTTTGTTTGGGTACCACGTCGTACAACCGTGCAATTGTCAGTTAAAGCGACGCAGTGCCGAATCGCAAAGAGTGCTCTGGTCAGGAAGGGGGTAAATTCTTCCGGGGCTGAAGTGGTTAAAGACCACTGATCTAAACAAGAAAACAACAAACCAGGGAAGTGCATGCCCTAGTAGTGCAAAAGCAAAGATAAAACGACACATAATGGACTCTCATGCTCCTGAGAGGTCAGCAAAAGCAGTCTTCATGTACCACTCATGACTGATTTTCTTTAACCACTTCCCTACCCGCCTATAGTCAAATGACGTCCACAGATGGGATCTCCCATCCTGGGTGGACATCATATGACGTCCTGGGCTTTGTGGGGGAATATCTGAATGATGCCTGTAGCTAGGGGCATCATTCAGATATCCTTCTGTTCTGACGGCGATTCTGTGCACCATAAGAACAATCATAGCGGCGGTTCTGCCGCTTGATCGTTCTTATAGGCGGCGGGAGGGGACATCCACCCCCTCCCGCCGCCATCAGGTGCTTCTCTGGGCTCTCTCGTGCCATCGAGGGCCCGGAGAATGAATCGTCCGGCGCACGATAGGAAGTATAGAGATGACTGGTGACCAGATGGTCACCAGTCATCTCTATGACTGTCGGAGGCCCGGGCGCGATGTGATGACGTCACGCCCGGGTCCTCAGATGTAAACAAAGCCGCCATTGCGGCTAGTAAACATGAGATCAGTGAATTTTTTTTCACAATCTCATGCTTTCCAGCCTGGAGGAGAGATGTGGGGTCTTATTGACCCCGCATCTCTCAATAAAGAGGACCTGTCAAACACATTCCTATTACAAGGGATGTTTACATTCCTTTTAATAGGAATAAAAGTGATCAAAAAAAAAATGTAAAATAAGTGTAAAAAAAATAAAAAAAAAAATATGTAAAATAAGTGTAAAAAAATAAAAAAAAAAAGGAAAAAAAAAAAAAAAAATTTAAATGCCCCTGTCCCCGGTAGTTCGCGATCAGAAGCGAACGCACACGCAAGTCCCGCCCACATATGTAAACGCCGTTCAAACCACATATGTGAGGCATCGCCGCGTGCATTAGAGCGCGTGCAAAAATTCTAGCACTAGTCCTCCTCTGTAACTCTACCCTGGTAACCTGTAAAGAATTTTAAAGCGTCGCCTATGGAGATTTTTAAGTACCGAAGTTTGGCGCCATTCCATGAGTGTGCGCAATTTTCAAACGTGACATGTTAGGTATCTATTTACTCGGCGCAACATCATCTTTCATATTTTCCCCAAAAATTGGGCTAACTTTACTGTTTTGTTATTTTTTTATTCATGAAACCAATTTTTTTCTAAAAAAAATGCTTTCGAAAAATTATTGCGCAATACCGTGCAAGAAAAAAAGTTGCAATGCCCGTCATTTTATTCCCTAGGGTGTCTACTAAAAAAACATATATAATGTTTGGGGGTTCTGAGTAATTTTCTAGCAAAAGAATGATGATTTGTACATGTATGAGAGAAGTGCCAGAATAGGCCCAGTATTGAGGTGGTAAAAAAAGCCCGGGGTTGAAGTGGTTAAAGGAACATCTAGCACAACCATTAAGACCAGTGTTAAACAATTACATAAAAATATTGTTTTAAAGAGAGCCTGTGATTTAAAACGTAACAGGTTAACTTCAATGGGGGCCCCATTCACAATAAATTCCCCATCTCTCCTTTCTTTCCCTGTTGACAACAGGAATAAATAAATAATTGGTACTTCCAGGTATGGGGGAGACTGTGATTCATGTTCCTTCTTCCCATGCGTCAGTGTTGGTGCTTGGCCACTGGCCATTGAAGCACCCATGACTGCCACATGGGGGCAGGAAGAGTCCTAAATCCTGTGAAAATTCAGACTTGCAACATTGAGCTGACATAGGACCAGTGGTGTATCTAGGGTAAAGCAGATATGGCTCGTGCCATGGGCGCCATCTGAAGGGGGCGCTCATGAGTGGCTGGGCAGCAAAGCACTTACCAGGGCATACTTGCCAACAGTCACAATTTTGCTGGGACATTCCCAGGCTATGGCCGTCCTGAGTAGTTTCCCTAAAAAACGTTTTTGTCCTAGGCAGGGATGGACTGGACTGAGTTGTCTGATTTCCCCCCCTTCCCCTTAAAAAAGATGAACCGCTCCGGCGCCGCCCACACAGTATGCTGAGAGGGATGTAACAGCCAGCTAAAGAGATAGAAGGGGCTGCACAGTGTCCTAGCCAACCAGTGTCTGTGGTACAGAAGGCCCCGCCCTCAAGGGTGTCAGCTGACTGCAGTCACATGACAAGAGATATGGCCGCCGCCTGCTGCATGCTGCTGTGTCCCTCATCTGGAATCTGCTCTCCGGGAGCCTCAGCACCGTGCCCGGGAGGAGGGGGGATGCCGTGACCTGGGCTGCCTGCCTTGAAGGACACCATCGAGCAGAAGAACAGGTTAGCAGTACAGGCTGACAGGAGGAGGGAGGGAGATCATAGAGGTGGTGCCAGGGATAGAGCTCTATTAGATAATGTGATGGCAGGAGAAGGTGGGAGCTCATTACAGAGCTGATACCAGGAGGAGCTCCCTTGTTTATGTGACACACCTAAAGAGGATGGAGGAGTGCGCCTAGCTAAGGAGATACCAGGAGATGAATCTCTCTCTGTCTCACACTGTGTCAAACACACGTAATGCCAGCTGCAGACATCTAAGCAGCAGCAGCTCGACCATCCTGTATGCAGATCAGCCAATGCTCACACTGGTTAGGAAATGATTCCTCTCACTCTCCTATTTATTTATTTACACTGCACACAGGACAGGTGAGCACACTGAAAATGATTAGACTTCTGGAAGATGGTGCAAGAGTGTGACACAGTGTTCATGATTTGCAGCTTCTAAAGAGCTCTTGGTGCCAAAGTCCTGTGTACTCTGCATGATTTGTTTTTATATTGCCTTTCAGTATTTAGGCTGGTCAGACTTGGATCTTCAGACTTATTAACCATTTATTGTTTTACTAACTATGCTTGGCAAATGGACTGTTAGCAAAACAGAAACTGCAGTCTCTGATCTCTTGTATCATGTCTGCAGTCTCTGACTGTCTCCTGCACCATGTCTGCACACTCTCTAACCATCTCTGTTTGATGGGGGATGTGGTGTTTGGAGTATCTTTATCTGCTGATACACCCCTGTACAACCACTTTCACCTACAGGTAAGCCTAGATTAAGGCTTATCTGTAGGTGCTGGAAATATCTCTTAAATGGTTTAGGAGATATTTACAATGTCCCCGTACTCCGATTTCTTCTGCACATGCGCCAATGTATTCGGTGTACTATAGAAAGGGCACGCTCGGCCGTTTCTAGAGGGGTCATGCAGTCACTGGCGGCTCCCGCGCGCGCGGGAGTGACGTTACGCGACTCCGGCCAGTCACAGAGCCAGAGTCTGCGGCCCCGGAAGGAAGAGGGGTGAAGAATGGACACTTCCTGTACAGGGGACAGCGGTGATATCGCATGCTTCGGTTTCAGGTAAGTGACACATAATGGGCTACTATGCGATGCAAAATAGCCCATTATGCTTTACCTTTGCAGGTAAACAAAGAGGAAGTAAAACCCATCCGGGTTTACTTCCTCTTTAAACTTTCTGGAATACACATATTGCTATTGTGGTGTAGGATCTGGGCCCGCTGTCCTTCCATCCTTCTTTCTTTCCCTCCTCCTTCTTTCTTTCCCTCTTTCAACTCAGACTCTAACGACACCTCCTTTAGGTTATCTAAGAGACGGGTTTCAAATGTTTTGACAGGGGCGCAGTTTCAGTGCTTGCCATAGGCGGCATTTTTACTAGCTATGCCTCTGCATAGGACTGCCTCCCTTCACTGCCGATGGTTAAATGGAGTGATGAGGGAATGAAGGGAAGATGAGTATGTGCTGCTGGTGGGATTAACATAAACCTGTTGCATTGCCCTGGTTCGCATTAAGACTCATGTATGGTGAAACTTTAAAGCTGCTTTGCTAGACAACAGAAGAATTGCTGTGAAGAGTAATTTTATGACATGAATCGAATGTGGAGGAGGCATCATTTCAGTGCTGGTGTTCCTTAAAGAAGATAATTGCTGTAACCTTCAGGATATATAGGCAGGAGGGGGGAAAAAGCATACTTAAATCATTCATTTTCCTCTTGTACCCTTCCCCCTCCTTCCTCAAAATGATAATAAACTTTCAAATAATACAGTCCGGTCTGGATTCAATTAGACTTTCACTGTCTAGTCTTACTCTTTAAACAATGCCTTGAAACCTCACTGGCCCCCATGATGCTATCACATCAGAGGCCCAGTGTTTCATAACAGCACGCCAAAATGGTGTGCAGATCGTGCGGATATTGAAGATTAATTTTAAGCATTACAAACTAAATACTTCCTTCCACTCTAAACAAATCACATGAATCCCCTTCTTGAAGGAATCAGGCTCTATTTACATTCAGCCTGATGCAGCTGCGCAGGCTGCCTTAGAAGGCCACGATCGCAATAAATCCCTATATTAGGAAAGCTAGATTGCCAGCCAGTGAACTCTGAAGCTTGTTCCCTGCTCAATTATAAACATTTCCTTGCGGTTTTGAAAAAACAAGACTTATCTTTCTTGTGACATTACAAATTTATGCACGCTTTATGAGATTATTATCCTGAGGGCTCAGCAATCAGTCCTGTAAATTAATACATTGTGAAAAGACAAATGAAGTTTCTTTTTACCGTAACTACAATATTAATACGTTTAAAAGCAACTTTAGGCAACAAGGAAAATCAATGAATGCTAATATTAGAGAAAGAAGGTTGTCTGGACTGCCGCACTCTGTTCAAGCGTTTATTGTCAAAAAATAGGAATATCAAAATATCCAAAATAAAATGTCCAAAATCCATCAAAAGCAATCAAACATAAAAGGGCATGCAGGGAGAGGCGCATGCGCGGATGCCTGAGGGAGAAGTCGCATCCCCTTAGAGCTCCGCTCCCGGGTTAAACAAACCGGAGAACCGACCACTTTTTTCACCGCAAACGGCACCAGCTCCCGCAAATTCATACCAGGTACACTTTGGCTTATTGAGGATGGTCACGAGGGGGCCAAAAACAAAGTATAAGATTGGTATCTCTAAGGATACACCGGCCCGGCAGACATCCAAGATGGCGGCGCCTGGTACCTCACAGACTCGCACACAGCGGGTTCCTAAATCCCTGTCACACAATGTCAAAACTCTGGACACAGCTGGTGAGATTGATTCTGACTATGAAACACCTGAAAATGTTATTCAGTCTAGCATGTTTAGACAATTTGAGAAAATGCTTCAAAAAGCTTTGAAACAAACTTCTGACCAGATAACAGAGAAGCTGACAAGGGAGATTAGGGAGCTGGGGCATAGAACAGCTGAATTGGAAATGCGGGTAGATGATATAGAAACTACCACACAGCATTATAATACTACTATTGAACAGCTTAAGGATGAGAACTTTTTATTACAAAGCCGTTTGGAAGACCAGGAGAACAGGGACCGTCGCTCCAACCTAAGAATCAGAGGTCTCCCTGAATCAATCATAGACTTACAGGGAACTATATGTGCACTGTTTCAGGAACTGTTACCAGGTATTTCACCTGAGAGATTGGAAATGGACAGAGTCCACAGGGCCCTAACTCAACGCAAACCCAATGGACCCCCTAGAGATATTATAGTTAAATTTCATTACTATAAAACAAAGGAGCAAATACTTGCTGCTGCTAGAGGTAAAAACACTCTTGAGTTCCAGGGCAATATCTATCAGCTCTTTACAGACCTCTCTCCTCTAACTGTTACTAAGAGGCGTTCTATGAAACCACTGCTGCAAGTACTTCAAAAGCACCAAATCATATACCACTGGGGGTTTCCATTCTCTCTCCGCTTTACATACTTGGAAACCAGATATACCTGTCGCACGTCCGATGAACTTCGGTCAGCCTTAATTGATCTAGGCCTGATGGATCACACCAATTCTAAGGAGCAACCTCGTAGACGTGCGGCTTCTAGATCACCTCCAAATGAAACCGACCTGGACCCAAACCCGTCTGGCTATACTAGACAGAATCTTCATAAAAGAGGACGTTTTGATAGTCAGGCACCGATAAATGTCGACTCAATGGACTGATTGTTCACTTCTCATTAATCTTATCCATGTTTCTCCCCTTTTGTAGGGTATTAGCCCCATTGCTTTATTCTGAAAAGCATTGCACTATCTATGCTTGAAGAACTAGAATCCTGTTCTCCATTTTTTTTTTTCTTTTCTTTAGTGGTGTTTTGTTTCTGTCAAAAATATCTATTTCTTTAATCTATATGCACATAATATATGCATATTAATTTGTACTTATGAAATATGAATCTAGGTTTCTATTTAGGGTTTTAATCAGCCAGAATATTTATATTTCATTTACATTTTTGAGTCAAGTGTTTTTAAGGGTTTTTTTTTTTTTTTTTTTTTTTGTGTTTGTCCCCTTCCTGTCAAACATGTCTACTTAGTAATTTAAACGCATATTATATTGTACCTATGAACTATATATTTGGGTAATTACTTATTGTTTCAGTCAGCAAGAAGGTCTATATTACATTTACATTTTTGAGACAAGTGTTTTTTTTTTTTTTTTTTGTCTTGTCCCCTTTCTGACAAATATGTCTACTTAGTAATTTATATGCATATTATATTATACTTCTGAAATATGAATTTGGGCATTAATTTATTGTTTTAGTCAGCCAGAAGGTCTATATTAAATTTTTTTTTTTTTTTTTTTTTTTTTTTTGTGTGTTTGTCCCCTTTCAGACAAATATGTCTACTAATAATTTAAATGCATATTATATTGTACCTATGAAATATAAATTTGGGTAATTATTTATTGTTTTAGTCAGCCAGTAGGTCTATATTACATTTCCATTTTTTTTTTTTTTTTCTTTCCCTCTCTCCCTTCCCTTTCCTCTATATTTGCGAGCTTGTTTATTAATTATTTCGCTTGCATTGACGGTTTGCTTCACAAGTGTTAAGATTAATATTTTCCAGCCTCCTTATGGACGCATTCATTTAGAAATTGACTCAACATACTTCCCAAAGTTGGTATGCTTCCTTTCTCTCTCTTTTTTTGTTTATTGCATCTCCAGTCTTCTTGATAGAGAATTATTTATGTTTTCTATTATAATACTTAAGTGTTCTCCGGCGTTGTTTTTCCCTCCGGAACTTCTTGCGGCCCCCTACGTACCCCCTGACTCCTGCTACTATTATGCAGGAGTCGGTCGGTGACCATGGAACCCCTCGGAGATTTTTTGTTATCTCTCCGAGATGTTCCTGCGCCCTACTAGTACATCATTATTTTATGACACTAATTGCAGTCATTAGGGCTTCTTTTTTAATTGGTTTCTTCTTTATTCTTTCTTTTCTGTCTTTCCTTTCTTCTCCTCTTCTGTCTCCCTTGGTGGCAGTTCGAACTCATAATATGGGTTTCATTAACCCTTATATGAAACTTACCCTTACTATGTCATGGCCCCCATAAACATTTTGTCCTTAAATGTACAAGGCTTCAACGTTCCACAAAAAAGAACTAAAGCTCTACGTTCCTTTTCAGCTAGAAAAGCTCACATCATTTTCCTTCAAGAGACGCACTTTATCAATAACGCCTCCCCTAAATTTCTTTCCTCCTCCTACCCTCAATTCTACGCAGCTTCAGCTACAACTAAGCAACGTGGGTCCTTGATTGGATTCCACCGTTCTACACCATTTACCCTTAATACACAAATATGTGACCCTGAGGGTAGATATGTTTTATTAACAGGCTTTATTGCTGATACTGAAGTCACATTAGTTTCGTATTACGCCCCAAATAAACATCCTGAAGCTTTTCTATCACATCTTTTCCAACTAATCGAATCACATAAATTTGGAACAATAATATTATGTGGTGACTCCAATACTACCATTTATCCTTTCTTGGATAAATCCCCGTCATCTCCTAACTCTCCTACCCATAAACGGTCCTTCCAATCTCTACTTACTTCTTTTAATTTTGTTGATACCTGGCGGGAACTTAACCCAACTTCCAGAAATTTTACACATTATTCTTATCCACACAAATCTTTTTCACGAATAGACCATATTTTCCTCCCCTCTAGTATGCTCCCTGAAGTAATATCCTCTAATATAATCCCATTTCCTTGGACAGACCATTGTGCGGTCACTGCTACAATTACCTCTCCTATACATAGGTCACATGACACCACTTGGTGTATTAACGACTCCATCCTAACTCACCCCTCACACCGTTCAGATATTGAACTGGCTCTTAATGATTATATCTCATTTAATGACACTACTGATGTCTCTGCCCTTACATTATGGGAAGCCCATAAAGCTGTTATTCGGGGCAGCTTGATACAAAAGGCGAGATCTATTAAAAGAGTCCGCAAGATTCTGTTCACCAAACTTGAAGCAAATTTTAACGCTTGTCATTTGGCTCATCAAGCTACCCCGAATGCACACACAAACACTAAATTGGAAAGGGCCCGGCTTGAGTTGGATCTTTTTCTGACAGATTCGGCAGACAAACTCTTACGCAAGCGGCAACATACCCTATACCGCAAAGCCAATAAGCCCGATACCCCAATGGCCCGCAGCCTCAAGTCTATTGATCGTTCACAAGCTGCATTCCGACTTAGAACCTCCAGAGATGCATACACTAGTAACCCATTAAAGATCTTGGACATCTTTCAATCTAAATTAGCTAAGCTCTATGACTCTGGCTTAATCTTTGATAAAAACAAAGCAGACACTTTGTTCTCAGATGTTAAACTTCCCACAATGACACCGGAACAGTGTGAATATTTGGAGAGTCCCATAACGGCCTTGGAAGTTAAAGCTGCTATTAAAGAATTGAAGCCTCACAAGAGACCGGGCCCCCGATGGGTTTTCTGCACTATACTACAAACAATTTGATTCGATTTTAACGCCTCTATTGACTAGAGCCTTCAATTCTTTATTAGCTGGTCATTCGTTTAAAACCGAAACACTAACTTCCATCATAGCAATGATTCCCAAACCTAAATCTGACACTACCTCTTGGTCTAATTACCACCCCATATCTCTTTTAAATCTAGACATTAAGTTACTAGCTAAGATCTTGGCAACTAGATTGAATAGCATTATAGGTAAACTTATCCATCGTGACCAAACTGGCTTCATGCCCTTGCGTCAAGCAGGGGATAATGTCAGAAGAGCACTTTTATTAATTCATGCCGCCAAAAAAAGACGTATCCCAACTTGCCTTATATCATTAGATATTAGGAAGGCGTTCGACTCAATCAGCTGGCCATATCTACAATATACTCTTCAAAAATGGGGTTTTGGGGAAAATTTCTTAACTTGGGTCTCCTCACTATACAGCACTCCGAAAGCTTATATTAAATATATGGGCTACAAATCAGCTATGATAGATATTAGAAGAGGTACTAGACAGGGTTGCCCCCTATCCCCTTTGCTTTTTGCCCTACTTATTGAACCCTTAGCATGTATTATTAGAAATAATCCTAATATCAAAGGTGTAGAATTAGGTGGACATCACCACAAATTGAGTCTTTTTGCAGATGACATCCTGATTTTTTTATCCCATCCCCACATCTCAGCCCCAAATCTAGTAAATACTTTAGACAAGTTTGCAAAGATTTCTGGTTTGTGTGTTAATCATGCCAAATCTAATGCCCTTAATATTTCCCTTTCGCCATCTGAGTTACAACAAGCTCAAACGTCTTTACCTTTCAATTGGGAATTGCATCATATTTCATATCTTGGAGTCCAACTCACCTCTTCTATATCCGACCTATTTTCAGCTAACTACTTACCCTTATTGAAGTCAACTACTAATCTGATGAAACAATGGTCTTCTCTTCCTTTATCTTGGATTGGGAGGATTAATGCTACTAAGATGTCAATCTTACCAAAGTTCCTTTACCTATTCCGAGTTCTCCCCATACATATACCTCCTTACTTCTTGAGGCTCACTCAAAAGAGAGTGATGGCTTTTATATGGGGCTCTACAAAGCCCCGTATACCTAGATCGACTCTTTATCTTGATAAATTGAAAGGTGGTCTGGGAATTCCTAACTTTTCCTCATACTACTTTGCTGCTCAGCTAGCACAACTCCCCAAATACCATTCTACAATAGAATCCCCTCTATGGGTAGCGATTGAATCAGTGGATATTGACCCCATTTCTGTGAATAATTTGCTCTGGTTAGCTCCTAAAGATAGACTAAACTTATCTAACCCTGTAACCAAACATTCTATAGCTATCTGGGACAAATATAGATCCACAAAAAGCCTACAATCCACTCATAACCCTCTACTCTCTTTTCTTCGAAATCCCTCATTTTACCCCGCCTGGAAATTTCCCCTATCATTTGCAGCTTGGTCCAGAAGAAACCTACTTCAATTCCATAATCTAGTTTCCTCCAATGATATTCTTACGTTCCCAACATTATGTGATTTATACAAACTCCCCATGAAGGAGCTCTTCCGCTATCTACAAATTAAGAACTTTTATACACCCCTCGTTGATACGGGATCCCCTCTCACCCAAATGACTCAATTTGAACGTATCTGTAACAGTGATCCCCATGCTAGAGGATTAATATCACTTTTGTATAAACGCATCAATTCCACATCCGACGATACTTTACCATCCTATACGACTAAATGGGCACACGACATGGATAGAACATTCAGTAAAAGTGACTGGGATATTATATGGTCAGCTACTAAGCATTCCTCGCCAAACTGTTTTGCGTTGGAAACAAACTATAAGGTCCTTTCTCGATGGTACCTGGTTCCGGCCAGGATTGCCAAATTTGCCCCCATGTACCCAAATCTATGTTTCAAAGGCTGTTCTGAACCGGGCACGCAGTTCCATATTTGGTGGCAATGTCCAATCGTTCAATCCTTCTGGAGTAAAATATTTCACATGGCCTCTACGGCCTTGGAACTACCAATCCCGCCAGACCCGGCACTGGCTCTCCTCAACCTCAAACCTCCTAATTTGAATAAGTCACAATTCAAATTACTACTACATCTCAGCACGGCGGCTAAACAATCTATAGCTAAGGCCTGGAAAACCCAAACTTTGGTTGTGGCTGAAACTAAACATAGAATTAACAGAGCCCTTATCTTTTCCAAAATGTCTGCTATTGAAGATGACAACATTGCAACATATAATAAAATATGGAAACCATGGATTAAACACTTCTTACCCCCAGATTTTGATCAACTATTGTTGATGCCTCTTTGAAATACTTTAATATTTATCTATTAATATAATATTTAAACGGGGCCTTGATCTGACTGGACCGCCACCCGGAGAGACAACCTTCACCCTTTTTCTCTATTTTCCTATACCCATACCTTCTTTTCTATAAATTTTACTTTTCTCCCATATTTCTTCTTCTTCTCTCTTACTTCTTCTGTCTTTCTGTTTTGGTTAGTTTTGTTACTTGTGTAATGCAGATTTTTTACACATGTGATGTTCATTACATGACTTATATATATAACGTTAAAGTTTCACTCTATCAATCACTAATATCTTTGTGTCTTAAAGATTTGTTAGGAAAGTCTCCACTAAACAATTGAGGTATGACAACGTTCATCTGGTGTATCCTTCTGGATAGCCCAACATATTCTCTCATACTTAATCGAGCCCCCATCTGCTCACAGCTTGCTCCCTTCGGGGGTGAGTGGTTGGTCTTGAGACGTGATATTCTATCCTGAATATTGCTTATCTTCATTGCTCTAATCTTTTATACCTCTATTTGTATTGATATAATTGTTACTGAGGTTTATCCTCTACTGCCTTTCTTTCAATATGTATTTTTAGTGATTACTGTATTTATTTACAATTCTATTCTTGATCAGAATGTAATGTTCAGTATATTTGCTATTTACTTGTAAAATCTAATAAAAATATTAAACAAGAAAAGGGCATGCAGGGAACATGCAGGGCATGATGCTTACTCATAGCTATGAGTAAGCATCACACCCTGATGTGAAACACGTCAACCTTGTTCCCTGCATGCCCTTTTATGTTTGATTGTTTTTGATGGATTTTGGACATTTTATTTTGGATATTTTGATATTCCTATTTTTTGACAATAAACGCTTGAACAGAGTGCGGCAGTCCAGACAACCTTCTTTCTCTATGGATCAGAGCAGAGCCAGCACCTGTGAGTGAAGCAGGGCGGGAGCAATTAGAGGAACCTGGAACCCAAGAGCGGTACACTTCTTCCGAATGCTAAAATTACCCAGGGAACAATGCAACTATGCTAGAATCAGAGCGTCCACTTAGTCCATCAAGTCCAACATATGTGTGTGATTATATGTCAGTATTACATTGTATATCCCTGTATGTTGCGGTCGTTCAGGTGCTTATCTAATAGTTTTTTGAAACTATCAATGCTCCCCACGGAAACCACTGCCTGTGGAAGGGAATTCCACATCCTTGCCGCTCTTACAGTAAAGAACCCTCTACGCAGTTTAGGGTTAAACCTCTTTTCTTCTAATTTTAGTAAGTGGCCACGGGTCTTATTAAACTCCATTCCGCAAAAAAGTTGTATCCCTATTGTGGGGTCACCAATATGGTATTTGTAAATAAAATCATATCCCCTCTCAAGCGTCTCTTTTCCAGAGAGAACAAGTTCAGTGCTCGCAACCTTTCCTCATAACCAACATCCTCCAGACCCTTTATTAGCTTTGTTGCCCTTCTCTGTACTCGCTCCATTTCCAGTACATCCTTCCTGAGGACTGGTGCCCAGAACTGGACAGCATACTCCAGGTGCGGCCGGACCAGAGTCTTGTAGAGCGGGAGAATTATCGTTTTATCTCTGAAATTAATCCCCTTTTTAATGCATGCCAATATTCTGTATGCTTTGCTAGCAGCAGATTGGCATTGCATGCCATTGCTGAGCCCACCATCTACTAGGACCCCCAGGTCCTTTTCCATCCTAGATTCCCCCAGAGGTTCACCCCCCAGTGTATAGATTGCATTCCTATTTTTGCCACCCTAATACATTATATTACATTTTTCTACATTAAACCTCATTTGTCATGTAGTTGCTCACCCCATTAATTTGTTCAGATCTTCTTGCAGGGTTTCCATATCCTGCGGAGAAGTTATTGCCCTGCTTAGCGTCATCCACAAATACAGAGATTGAACTGTTTACCCCATCCTCCAGGTCGTTTATGAACAAATTAAACAGGATTGGTCCCAGCACAGAACCCTGGGGGACTCCACTTCCCACCCCTGACCATTTAATTGATCTTCGGTCTGAATATTATGTAATCTTTTACAGCTTTACCAGGCTTTTCACTGTATTTCTGGTGGGACTGTAGCCTCCAGTCATATGATTCTATAATAGGCAAACTCTCCAATGCTTAAATACATATGATAAATTACCAGAACATTTACATTTACAGTATTAGCTGAAAGCTTCTAGGATTACATTCCTACCTCTAGTAAATGAGAGAATAAAGAAGTATAACCCAGAGTACCCATGAAAGCACTGAAATCCAGGACACACCATTATGCAAATGGTGACTGTTGTGTTACACTATGTGATTATTCTTGCTCTGTGTCTTTAAGATCTGTCCCCTTCTTTCTAGCTGAACTCTCTCTCTCACCGTAGTTCTTTATATATCTCCTCCACTTCCTGATTCTGGTCATTACTCCTGTATATCTTCCATGCTAAACATCTTACATGTGGCTTACAACTGCAACGTTTTTCTACCTATGAATATCCATCATTAAACGGAACATTTGAAAGGATTCATCGTCTGTCGTCCTAACTGTGAGTTTATTCATTGAGTTAAACTGCCTGTATCGATGCAAGGGATGAATATCAAACCAGCTTGAGTAAGGCCTACTTAAACCTGGAGATGAACTTTATCGCTTTGTAGTTGAGACAGAACAGTAGAAAAACAGAGTTTCACAGCCTAATTACAAGATTTCTGCATGTCAGTACTGATACAGACAAGATTTACTGCCCTCATAGCAAGACAGAAGGGACAGAGCAGCACATGGCAGCCTTATAGCCTGAGACAATCTGCACAGTGTCATATTTCAGCACACAGATCCTGCCTGCTTTCACAGTCAGTCTGCTATCATGAGTGACCAAGCTTCTGCATGTGAACTCACATCTCCTTCCTCACAAGTTCCTGAAGAAACTGAGTTACCCAAACGCTCAGTTAAACCCACTTGGAAAGTAATGGAGAATTATGAAGCTTCAAGGACTGAATTGTCAAATAGCTTGGAATTAGTCTGGGAGAAAATCCTTGCTGAAGCCAATACAGTGTCTGTTGAACGTGAACTACTCACACTAGAGGGCGCCATTAAACAACTTTCTGCCTCATATGAGCTTTATCAGCTTACCAGCATCAAATTCACTAATGTCTTACAAAACATGAAGTCAGAAAATGCGATGATGCAATTAAAGCGTGTCAATGCTCTCAATATTGAAAGAGACAGTTTTATCCAGCAAACCAGATTAAAGGCAGAAGCAAAAATATAGCTGTTACAGGACACTGCATCTCACAGATCTGTTTCCACCAGACGTTCTAAAAACTCGTCAAGATCCCATAGTTCAAGATACTCAACACTCAGTGAGCGACTTATTAATGCCCGCGCTGAAGTGGAAGCCAGCAAAGTGCAGGTGGCATATGCAGAAAAAAGAGCAGAGTTGGAAGCGCAGTCAGCACGTCAAAGAGCAGAGTTGGAAGCGCAGTCAGCACGACAAAGAGCAACAATGGAAACCTTAAATGAACAGTGTAAACATGACGCAGCTATGGCAAAGCTAAGGGTCCTACAGCAAGCTATCAGTGCAGACGAAGGTGCAAGTGAGAAAGACAGCATTAACCTAAACATAGCAGATATGGAAGACCCCCTCAAATGCACTAAAGACTATGTCCTAAGCCACTGCAGTGCACACTCCATCGTCTTCAATGCTCCCGACTACATAGAGACTCCTTCACAGCTTCAAGTTAAAGAGGTTCCAGCAACTTCCTGCACTCAAAATCACTCCACTGCATTTCCTACCTGCCTACCTTGCCTGCCTTCATACGTCACAGAGCATCAGCGCAAGCTTCAAGCAACTCATCAATCTCCAGTCATCGGTACAGCCTTGAATCAACTTACCATTGGAACAACTGACTTCAAGCAAGCAACTCACCTGGATGCATCTGCTGCACCATATTTCCCTGTGTCCTTTAACAACAATGTCAAAGATAACGCAATCAGCACCATACAGCCAACAGCATCTCACATAAAGGCGGAGACAACCGAGACAGAAGAGTTTGTGAGGTACATGCTTCGCAGAGAGCTCACAAAGACTGGTCTTACAAGTTTTGATGACCAACCTGAGAACTACAGAAGTTGGAAATGTGCCTTCAGAACTACAATCAGCAATATTGGCATTACAGCTGATCAAGAATTGAATCTGCTGATCAAATGGCTTGGTCCTCTATCTGCTGCATGTGTTAAGCCATTAAGATCGGTTTTCATGGACAATCCTACTGCAGGCCTCACAGCTGCATGGGAGCGACTAGAGCAAAGTTATGGCAGTCCAGAAGCTATAGAAAATGCTTTGTTCATGCGTCTGGAAACTTTCCCAAAGATATCCGGTAAGGACAACAAGGAGTTCCAGAGACTGAGTGACCTTCTCCTTGAGCTTCAGCTAGCCAAGACAGACCCAAAACTACCTGGACTCAGTTACCTTGACACTCCAAGAGGGGTAAACCCAAGTGTCTCCAAGCTCCCGTATGGTTTGCAAGAGAAATGGACTGCACTAGGGTCATCATACAAAAGAGAGAACAAGGTTTCCTTCCCTCCATTCTCTTTCTTCTGTGAATTCATCAGGGAAATTGCAGAGACCAAGAACGATCCAAGTTTTTCCTACGGTGAGTACAGTCTCTTCTCACCCTTTTCTAAGAGTACCAGTCTTCAGGGCAACTATAGAAACCATAGAGGCCCAGTGTCCGTGAAAAATACTGACATCCTTCCCACTCCTACCACAGTTCTGGCCACGAACAAACAGAGTAGGAAGATTGAAAACCCTAACAGAGAGTGTCCCATACACAAGAAGCCACACCCCCTCAATAAATGTATCGGCTTTAGGAAAAAGCCTCTGGAAGAGCGCAAGGAGCATTTAAAGACATTTAGGGTATGTTTCAGGTGCTGTGCTTCTACAGAACATTTTGCAAGGGACTGTAATGTGTCCATCAAGTGCATAGAGTGTGGCTCTGAAGAACATGTGCAAGCCCTCCATCCTCTTGAGCCCAGCTCTGCACAACCTGCCAACACTCCTCCCAGGTTAACGCATGGCGGGGAGAATACAGACCAAGTGCCTAATTCTACCATCATTTCTTCATCCTGCACTGAAGTTTGTGGAGAAGACCGCTGTGGTAAGTCCTGTGCTAAGATATGCTTGGTGAACATATACCACAAGGATCAACCAGAAAAGTCTCTAAAGGCATATGATATCTTAGACGATCAGAGCAATCGATCACTTGCAAAATCGGAATTGTTCAATCTATTTGAAATAAAAGGCGAAGCTCATCCTTACACCTTGGGTACCTGTAGTGGAACTATAGAGGTTTCTGGAAGAAGGGCTCATGGACTCATGGTATCTTCTCTCAAAGGTAACTTGCAATTACCCTTACCTACACTTGTTGAGTGCAATCAGATACCTGCTAACAGGGAAGAAATCCCTACTCCAGCTGCTGCTTTCCATCACCCTCACCTCAAGGTAATAGCAAATGAGATACCGCCGCTTGACAAAGATGCTCAGATCCTTCTTCTGTTAGGAAGAGACATTCTAAGAGTTCACAAGGTACACAGACAAGTCAGTGGACCCCCAGATACCCCATTTGCCCAGCGCACGGATCTAGGGTGGGTCATCATAGGCAATGTCTGCATAGGCAAAATGAAAAGACCTACCAACATTTCGTCATTCAAGACAAATGTTCTGCCAAATGGCCGAAACACTTACTTTGAGCCATGCCCACATCACTACTGGGTGAAAGAGAAGATAGCCAGCCACGAATGGCAACATGGTATCTCAGGTGACACAAGCCCTTTCTCCTGCCATGATGGCAACTTCGGCTCTACAGTGTTTAATGCAACCAGTGAAGATGACATACTGGCTCCTTCAATGGAAGACAAAGAATTCATCAAGGTAATGGACAAGGAGTTCTTTCAAGATGACTCCAATAACTGGGTAGCACCCCTACCCTTTCGTCTCCCAAGAGAGAGATTGCCCAACAACTTACAGCAGGCCATCAGTAGATTCTCCTCCTTAAAGCGAAACTTAAGCAGGAAACCAGAGATGCAAAAGCACTTTGTGGACTTTATGCAAAATGTATTTGACAGAGATCATGCAGAGCCTGCTCCCCCACTAAAGGAGGGAGTAGAATGCTGGTACCTTCCATCCTTTGGCGTGTATCACCCACGCAAACCAGACCAAATCAGAGTTGTCTTTGATTCCAGTGCTCAGCACGAAGGTGTTTCTCTTAACAACATGCTCCTTACTGGACCCAACTTGAACAACAGTCTAATAGGAGGCTTGATTCGTTTCAGACAAGCGCCTGTAGCAGTAATGGCCGACATTCAACAGATGTTTCACTGCTTCATCGTCAGAGAAGACAACAGAAACTACCTCAGGTTTCTATGGCACAAGGACAATGACCTCAACAAGGAAGTTATAGATTATCGCATGAAGGTACATGTCTTCGGTAACAGTCCTTCCCCAGTAGTGGCAACTTATGGGCTAAGGAAAACAGATCAGACTGGAGAAGTTGAATATGGATCTGATGCCCGTCAATTTGTTGAAAGAAACTTCTACATTGACGACGCACTTAAGTCCTTTCCAACTGCTAAAGAAGCAATTGATCTTCTCACAAGAACAAAGGAGATGCTGTCTGTAGCAAACCTTAGACTGCACAAGATTATATCCAACAGCCAGGAACTTATGAATGCCTTTCACTCTGAGGACTATGCCACTAGTCTAAAAAACCTTGACTTAGGTACAGATGTGCCTCCTGTACAGCGAAGTCTGGGTTTGTTGTGGAACATCAAGCAAGACAAATTCACCTTCAACTTGTGACAAACCCTTCACTAAGAGAGGAGTCCTGTCCGTGGTGAATAGCATCTATGACCCACTGGGTTTCCTTGCTCCAGTTACCATTCAAGGTAAGATTTTACTAAGACAGTTGTCTACTGAGAACATAGACTGGGATACTCCCTTGCCTAGTGAGAATCAACACAAGTGGGAAAGGTGGAGATATTCTTTGAAGTCACTAGAAAAACTTCAGATTCCCCGTTGCTATGTTCCGGGTTCCATTTCAACTGCTAACCGGAGAGAGATTCATATTTTCTCTGATGCATCAGTTGAAGCTATTGCTGCAGTAGCCTATTTGAAGACCTCTGAACTGAATGGAGAATCACACTGTAGTTTTGTCCTAGGCAAGGCAAAACTCACACCCAAGCCTGCACATACCATACCAAGACTTGAACTTTGTGCAGCCGTGCTAGCAGTAGAAATTGCCGAGGTCATACGAAGTGAAATGGACACTAGAATTGATTCTTTCACCTTCTATACAGACAGTAAGGTAGTACTTGGTTACATAAACAACCAAACAAAACAATTTTATGTGTACGTCAGCAACAGGGTTGAACGTATCAAGAGATTCTCTCTACCAAGTCAATGGCATCACGTTCCCACTGAACTCAACCCAGCTGACTGTGGGACCAGAGCCGTGTCACCTGCCGCTCTTCAGGACAGCTTATGGCTGTCACCTCCAAGGTTTCTGTGTGAGGACTCTTACTTACTCCCTATTGACACCACCTATGGGCTAGTAAACCCTGAAGATGATAAGGAAATAAGAACTGTGAACACCTCACTCCACACTTCTGTAAGTACAAAACAGAAGCTGCAGTCACACCGTCAATGGAAGCAGGTGCAGCATCTAGCCAATGGGTTCTGGCATCGCTGGAAGAAAAAGTATCTTCACCACCTTCAAGGTCGAAACAAATCACAAGCATCTAAGCCGAATCTTAAGGTTGGAGACCTCATCCTTCTAAAAGACAAGGAAGTTTGTCGGAATGAGTGGCCTATGGGTCTTATTACTAAAGTAATGCCCAGCGACGATAACAAAGTCCGGAAGGTAGAAGTCAAGGTAACCAAGGGAGGATCGACACAAACCTTTAGTCGACCAATTACAGAGTTAGTACTCTTTTTGCCAGGTGAGTGACTTGTGCAAGGACTAGCCATGCTGTTGGCACGGCGGGGAGTACATTGCTGCCATCTACAGGTTCTACTCAGAACTTTGGAATTATTTGAAGACATCATACTGTGACTTTATGTTCTTCATCCTGTTGAACTTACGTTTATTATTTGCTTGTTGCATGTTTTTCATTACAGGTTCCAGGACATTCGTCAGTATTGGACTTTTTGAAAATATATATATTAGTTTAAGGTTATGAAATCTAAAGATTTCAGACGGGGAGTGTTGTGTTACACTATGTGATTATTCTTGCTCTGTGTCTTTAAGATCTGTCCCCTTCTTTCTAGCTGAACTCTCTCTCTGACCGTAGTTCTTTATATATCTCCTCCACTTCCTGATTCTGGTCATTACTCCTGTATATCTTCCATGCTAAACATCTTACATGTGGCTTACAACTGCAACATTTTTCTACCTATGAATATCCATCATTAAACGGAACATTCGAAAGGATTCATCGTCTGTCGTCCTAACTGTGAGTTTATTCATTGAGTTAAACTGCCTGTATCGATGCAAGGGATGAATATCAAACCAGCTTGAGTAAGGCCTACTTAAACCTGGAGATGAACTTTATCGCTTTGTAGTTGAGACAGAACAGTGACATCAGCTCTGCAGTTGGAGCTCGAGCTTCCCCTGAAGTTGGAGTTTTACCCATTGATCTGCCAGAAATGCATTTAACTCTAATGCTGCGTACACACAATCGGAATTTCCGACAACAAATGTTCGATGTGAGCTTGTTGTCGGAAAATTCGACTGTGTGTATGCTCCATTGGACATTTGCTGTCGGAATTTCCGACAACAAATGTTTAAGAGCTGGTTCTCAAATTTTCCAACAACAAAACTTGTTGTCGGAAATTCTGAGCGTGTGTACACAATTCCGACGCACAAAATTCCATGCATGCTCGGAATCAAGCAGAAGAGCCGCACTGGCTATTGAACTTAATTTTTCTCAGCTCGTCGTACATGTTGTACGTCACTGCGTTCTTGACGTTCGCAATTTCCGACAACATTTGTGTGACCGTGTGTATGCAAGACAAGTTTGAGCCAATATCCGTCGTAAAAAAAGCCACGGTTCTGTTGTCGGAATGTCCGACCGTCTGTGCGCGGCATTAAAGTTGAGGGCAAAATGTTTTTTTTTTCATTTTGGATAGAGTAAGGGAGAGTTAGAACCCCTGTCAGTTTTTGCCATCTCTGTCCCACTGGGGATTTTCCCCTTCGTGTCCTGTCCCATAGTCACAACAGGAAGTGAGAGGAAATCCAACCAACGTGAGGGATGCCCTGGCTGTTACCAGAACTAGTGTCCCCATTGGATGATTTTCACCCTTATTCCTGTTCAGGTTATGAGCTCAAATTTGTTTGTTTTTTCACTCTCAATGATTATGAGGATAAATAGAAAGGGTGAATCTCTCTAAAGGGGGCACAGACAGCAATAAAAAACTGACAGGTTTTTTAATCCCTCGCTATTTTATCCAAAACTAAAAAAAAGTTTTGCCTTTTATACTCAAAGTCCTGCTGTGGGCTGACAACACGCAACATTTTTGGGGAAAAAAAATACTAAAGGCAAAAAAAAAATGCATATGCAGGTAAACACTTCTAAATTTGCATAAACGCTTGCATATGCATGTAAATGTATTCCAATGGCCAGAATAAATTTATATCCTGACCAGTAGAATGTGTTTACACTTAAATGCCATATACGCATAAGCAAACATGTGTAAGGCTGGCTGCAGGCCATCCTGTATTTGTGGGAGGAGGCTGAGAGGGCTACTTAAGCTTCCTCCCCTGTCAGGTCTGGGTTGCCGTCGCTTCTGGGTGACGGCACGACGGTCGGCCGCTGCACGGTATCGTTCCTTTCCCGGGCACCATTGGGGGTCCGCCCACCTGTCCCCCCTTCCATCCCTGGGTTCCATTTGCATCGGGAGGCCGCCCCGTCCGTCCTCCCGTTTCAGCCCCATGTTTCATCCAGCTTCGTGGGGGCCGCTTGTCCGCTTCTCCCGGGGGGTCTCGTTTGTTCTTCCAGCATCCACCTTCCTACCTTGCTGTCCATCCTCCATCCACCCACCCACTTCCGTAGGGCTCAGTCTGGCATCTGGGTGCCGCCCGCCCGCCCGCTTCCCACGGTGCTCACGCGGGGGGAGGGGGGGTGTCGTCCATTCATTCACCTACCTTGCTGGGCTCAATCCCACATGGTCGGGGGGGGGGGGCTGCTGCCGCTTCTCCCTGTCATGCGGTGTTCCTTCCAGCATGGGGGGCCGCCCACCGGTTCTCTTGGCGTTCATCCCCGGGGGCTGCTGGGGGGCTGTCCTTCCTCCCCCCACCCATTTGCCACTCACACGCGCCTGTTACCTCCCCGGAACCCACGCCAGGCATCATGGAGGGGTCACCGCATGCCTCCCGGTTCCGCGGGACGTCACGGGGGGGGGGCGACCGTTCACCTCACTGCTGCAGGAATCATATGCTTGGGGGGGGCTGTCCACCGATTTCTTCCAGGGTCGCACTGGCCATCCACGGGTCCTGCTGGCAGCACGGGGGGGTATTCCTCCAGGGGTCACACGCTGGCAGCATGGGGGGGGCTGTCCATTCATCCATCCACGGGTCCCGCTGGCAACACAGGGGGGTTGTCCTCCACTCCTCCAGGGGTCACACGCTGGCAGCATGAGGGGGGGGCTGTCCACCCACGTCTCCTCGGGTCAGGCTGGCAGTTTGCTTTGCGATACATGCTTTGTCATAGCATTCAGTCACTGCGTTTCAGTCTCTGCGTTTCAGTCTCTGAGTTTTAGTCTCTGCGTTTTTCAGTCTCTGCATTTCTGCCCCGGCATTTCTGTCATGGCATTTCTGCCTGAGCGTTCAGTGTCAGCATTTCTGTCACAGCGTTTTCTATCATTGCGTTTTCTGCCCCAGGATTTCTGTCTTTGCGTTTCTGCCCCAGCATTTCTGTTATTTCGTTTCTACCC
Organism: Rana muscosa; assembly: GCA_029206835.1. Lineage (NCBI taxonomy): Eukaryota > Metazoa > Chordata > Amphibia > Anura > Ranidae > Rana > Rana muscosa. The sequence continues at coordinate 365,520,607 of CM055116.1, forward strand.
CAGCATTGCTGTCATTTAATTTTCTGCCCAGCTTTTCTGTCGTTTCATTTTGCCCCAGCATTTCTGTCATTTTGTTTCTGCCCCAGCATTTCTGTTACTGCTTTTCTGCCCCAGCATTTCTGTCATTTTGTTTCTACCCCAGCATTTCTGTTATTTCATTTCTGCCCCAGCTTTTTCTGTCATTACGTTTCTGCCCCAGCATTTCTGTCATTGCATGTCTACCCCAGCATTTCTGTCTTTGCGTTTCTGCTTCAGCATTTCTGTCATTGCGTTTCTGCCCCAGCATTTTTGTCATTGTGTTTCTGCCCCAGCATTTCTGTCATTGCGTTTCTGTCCCGGCATTTCTGTGATTGCGTTCTTCCCCAGGCATTTCCGTCATTGCGTTTCTGCCCCAGCATTTCTGTCATGGCGTTCTGTCCCAACATTCCTGTCATGGCGTTCTGCCCCAGCATTCCTGTCATAGCGTTCTGCCCCAGCGTTCCTGTCATATCTGTCTGCCCCAGCATTCCTGTCTTAGCGTTCTGTCCCAGCGTTCCTGTCATAGCGTTCTGCCCCAGCCTTCCTGTCATAGCGTTCTGCCCCGGCCTTCCTGTCATAGCGTTCTGCCCCGGCCTTCCTGTCATAGCGTTCTGCCCCAGCGTTCCTGTCATAGTATTCTGCCCCAGCGTTCCTGTCATAGCGTTCTGCCCCAGCATTTCTGTCGGCATTCAGTTTCGGCTTTTCTGTCATAGCGTTTTCTGCCCCAGCATTTCTGTCAGCATTTTCTGCCCCAGCATTTCTGTCAGCGTTTCCTGCCCAGCATTTCTGTCATAGCGTTTTCCCGCCCAGCATTTCTGTCATAGCGTTTCTGCCTCAGGATTTCTGTCTGCGTTTTCTGCCCCAGGATTTCTGTCATAATGTTCTGCCCAGCATTTCTGTCATAGCATCTCTGCCCCAGGATTCCCATCATAGCGTCTCTGCCCCAGGATTCCCGTCATAGCGTCTCTGCCACATGATTTCTGTCGTTGCGTTTCTGTCGTAGCATTCTGCCCCAGTATTTCTGTCTCGGCGTCCAGTCTCAGAATTTCTGTCATAGCGTTTCTGCCCCGGGTTTTCTGTCATGGCATTTCTGCCCCGGGTTTTCTGTCATGGCATTTCTGCCCCAGGATTCTGACATTGCGTTTCTGCCTCAGCGTTCAGTTTCAGCATTTCTGTCATAGCGTTCTGCCCCAGGATTTCTGTCATTACATTTCTGCCTCAGCGTTGCAGTCTCAGCATTTCTGCCTCAGCATTTCAGTCTTCGCATTTCTGTCATAGCGTTTATGCCTCAGCGTTCAGTCTCAGCATTTCCGTTGTAACATTTCAAGCTTAGCGTTTTCAGAGGGGCATTGTGGTTCAGTCACGGCATGCTCCGGTAGCTGTTCTCATCTTCGTTGGTTACCATGTATCATTGTATCTTCGTTCATGTTTGTACCTGGGTTAGTTAGCTAGGGCTCACATTTTGGGATCTGTCACACCTACAGATCCATATGGGCTGAGGTTCGTTTGTTAAATGATTGTTGACCACAATCTTGTCGCCCATATACCATAGTCATACGATGCACGTTCATTCATCACCCCTATACAACTACCCACCACGGGCTGTGGGTACACCAGCCCTGAGTGTTCAGTTTAATTACCTGTCTCTGCGCTACAGGTTACTCGGGCTCACTCACCACTTACACAAGGGGGGGCTGCCGTCATCAGGTTCATGTACGCGCGGTGGTCTTGTCATTTCTGCACATGTTCTCTTTCTTAGGTAGGCAAAGAGGGGCGTTGTTGTTCTCATGTCTGGTTGTCTGTCATTTTCTCTAGTTTGTGTTCTCAGGTTGGGCTGCACTGGCATCTTCACCGATATCACCCATGCTTGCACTTGCTTCCATCAGTCCTGCCCATTGCCAGGGCTAGTTGTTTGGTGCGGATGTCATTCACCACTGGGCTCACCCTTGGGTAGGAAGCATTAATTTTCTTTCAGTTGTCGTTCTGTTGCGGAGGCCCTAGTTACCGCCCAGGGTTTCACAGTTTCTCTCAGGGTGTGTGCTGAGTCACGGCCCCTTGTCGGCCACAAGTGGTGGGTTTGGGCAAACGTCGTCATGATTCTGGGTTCCACTATCGGCTCTGATCTCTTGTTTGGGCATGTCTGCATCATGCCATGAGACTTTTTTCCCCGGGATGAAGTCTGACCCTCCTTCCTCGGTTCAAGATTCAGACTCGGATGTCAAGTCACAGGCAGTAGCACAACTCGATCGAGTCAGGTGGGACCAGTGTTCTATGTCTGGCATGCTTCTCCATGCTTGACGATGCTCATTGCCTTAGCGCTTTGGCATTATCCACCTACTCCTGAAACCCATCCATCAGGTATCCAGCACTGCAACTCCTGCCAGTTGTCCATTTTTGCACTCACCCTCTCACTTCCCCATACCAAGTATGGGTAGGCCGGGGGTTGGGGCATTTCACTGGGCACTTCTCTGGTGTCCGGTTGAAGTATCACGATCTTCTCGGCCATCGCTTGCAGAGGCTCCTCGGGCCAGCCCTTGCTCCCTTTCCCCCACGTATCCTCTCATTTACTAGCAGGTCATTCTCATGTCTGGGTTGTCCTGGGCATCAGGCTCATCCCACTCTTGCACGGGACCGGATTCATATACTGTTGCCATCCGGGTGGGCGCTACTTCACTGATGTTTGTTACCTTCCCTTCTTCACCTACAGTTGTGTCTTTTGCCCCCTTTTAAGGCATACTGACCAGCTAGGCCAAGGCACACCTCAGGCCTTGGTTCATTAGGGTTATCGCTTTCACACTTGAAGACTCTGACTACAAGTGAAAGGCTGGCTACAGGCCAGCCTGTATTTGTGGGAGGAGGCTGAAAGGGCTACTTAAGCCTCCTCCCCTGTCGGGTCTGGGTTGTCGTCGCTTCTGGGCTCCCACCCACCCGTTTCCCCCAGATTTCATGCATACTTATTCTCATTGTATTGCATTGCCAAATTGTGGCAGAAAAAATTTGTTGAGTTGAGTGGTATCTTGAGATAGTGTGGTCTTACCCCGAAGGGTCCCGACACGCTTACAAACACATACACATACATATACTAGGGCCACATACATATACTAGGGCCAATTTATAGACAGGATCTGATTAACCTAAGGGTCCTTTCACACGGGGCGGATCCGTGCAGATCCGCCCCGTGAAGCTCCGCTTGCTCAGCGGGGATCGCTCCGTTGATCCCCGCTGAGCCGGCGGATGACTGGGCGGTCCCCGCACACTGTGCAGGGACCGCCCTGTCAGAGCGCCGCTCTCCCCTATGGGGAATCGGATGACGACGGACCGTAGAGTCCGTTGTCATCCGATCCGCTCCGCCGACGGAAGGAAAAATAGGGTTTTCCTCCGTCACACTTTGGCGGAGCGGATGTCAGCGGACATGTCTCCGCTGACATCCGTGCTTCCATAGGGCTACATGGAGGATCCGTTTCAGGTCCGCCTAAAAAACTGACAGGCGGACCTGAACGGACCTCCGTGTGAAAGAGCCCTTACAGCATGTCTTTGGAGTGTGGGAGGAAACCGGAGTACCCGGTGGAAACCCACGCAGGCACAGGGAGAACATGCAAACTCCAGGCAGATGGTGTCGTGGTCGGGATTTGAACAAGCAACCCTATTGCTGCTAGGTGAAATTGCTAACCACTACACCACTGTGCTGCCCAAAATGTTGCTCGTTTTCAACAGCACATGTGCAGGAGGCCTAAAAAAAATAATGAAACAATTGAGAATTCAAACTTTAAGTACTGTATATATGTAATTTTTGTTTATTTTTTTTACTTTATTTACACTTTAAAAGGAGCAAATGGTAGAAGTTAATTGTTAGGGTTTGCATAGGCTTTTAAGTTTAGTTATTCTCACAGGGTTTAAAGTGGTTGTAAAGTCATTGTAACCTGTGCCTCCTATTGCAGTGTCCCCCTCTGTGAATAATTTATATTAAAAAAATGCTGCAAATACCTAATTTCACGGCCGAGATTGTGATCACATGACCAGGCAGCTTTCTCCTTTCCTCCTCTGAGAGATGCAGCGGGTGGGGCTGAGATTCCCCTGCTAAGGTCAGTCTGGAGGGGAGGAAAACAGAGCTGGATGGTCATGTGATCCCAATCTCGGCTGTGAAATTAGGTATTTACTGCATTTATATTTATTAATCTTTCACAGAGGGGGACGCTGCAATTGGAGGCAGTGCTGATGGTGTTTACAGGTTAGTGTTATGAGAGCAGCAGGAGGGGCGGCTCACACAAAGACAGAGAGGGGAGGGAGGAGGAGGACACAGGAGCAGAGAGGAGAGCAGATAGCAGGCTGCTGATGACAGAGGCATATAAACTGACCACGGTGTCAGGGCTCAGCAGCCATGATACACTGTGGTCAGTTTGCAAAGGGGTGGGGAGAAACTGTCAGGATTAGCCAGGTTTTTTAGGTGTTGCAGGGGGCCAAATGACACAGGACAACCCCTCTGTCATATAAAATGCTTTAAAGGAGCAGGATCCATTTTTTTTTTGGGGGGGGGGGGGTTAACAAATGCTTTAAACTTTGGATTTAAAGCTCAACTCCACTCTACAATTTTTGAATAGAGTGGGGAAAATTTCCCCAAAAAGACAGAGACATCAAAAAAAATCTGGCACTGGTTTTAACCATTCTCTGCTCTATTCAAAGCTAAAAAAGGTTTTGGCCATTAATAAAGGTAAACATTATGCTATGGGCTCGACTACTGAAAAAGATGACCACCACAATGGAAAATTAGTGACACTCAGCTGGAAGGATGATCCCCTGAGTCAAATTAAATATTAAATATTTTAGACCTAAACTACATTCTGCAGGCTGGTGGGGGGCCATAATGTGCCTCTCCCTTTCTTTTTACTGTCCATACCACAGATTTCAGTTACCAGACAGAGTCATGCCATCTTCAGAAGTTTTCTGATGACTCTGCGGTAGTAGGATGTATCACGGATGGGAAAGAGACTGAGTATAGAACTGTGGTTGAGAAGTTTGTCACATGGTGTGAGGATAATCATCTGTATCTAAATGTGACAAAGACAGAGGAGCTGGTTGTGGATTTGAGAAGGATGAAGGAACCAGTGACCCCTGTCTCCATCCGAGGAGTGGAGGTGGATGTAGTAGAGAGGTACAAGTATCTGGGGGTGCACATAGATAATAAGGTGGTCTGGAGCAAGAACACTGAGGTGCTCTTTAGGAAGGGCCAGAGCTGAGTCTGTGGTGGCCAGTGCTCTCCTGTATGCAGTGGCATACTGGGGAAGCAGGCTTAAGGGGGGCGACACCAACAGACTCAACAAACTAATTTGCAAGTCCAGTGTTGTTGTTGGATTGGAGTTGAAGTCTACAACAACAGTGTTGGAGAGGAGAATGTTGTCCAAGGTACATTCAATCTTGGACTCCTCCCACCCACTCCACAATACGCTAGTTAGTCTGCGGAGTACTGTCAGTGACAGATTGTTACAACCACGATGCACCACAGAGCGACACAGGAAATAATTTTTGCCTGTGGCCATCAAATTATATAATTCTTCTCTGTAAGGGATGATGTGAAGATTTAGTCTGGTTTATGATCAGGTTTTTTACGTTGTTTTTATAGTATGTTGGTATTATGTTAAAAGGGTTGTAAAGTCAGAAGGCTTTTTATCTTAATGCATTCTATGCATTAAGATTAAAAACCTTCCGTGTGTAGCAGCCCTCCTATGACTTACTTGAGCCCCATCTCTGTCCAGTAATGTCCACGAGTCCCTGGGGTGTCCGGCACTCTCCCTCCTGATTGGCTGAGAAACAGCAGTGGCGCCATTGGCTCCCGCTGCTGTCAAAGTCAGTTAGCCAATAAGGAGAGAGAGGGTGCGGGGCCGAATGGCAGCTTTATGTCTGAATGGACACATGGAGCTGCAGCACGGCTCGGTTGCTCCCATAACAAGCTGCTTGCTGTTGGGGCACTCGACAGGAGGGGGGGTCAGGAGCAGCGAAGAGGGACTCAAGAAGAGGAGGATCCAGGCTGCTCTGTGCAAAACCCCTGCACAGAGAAGGTAAGTGTAACATGTTTGTTTTTTTTAAAAAAAGAGACTTTACAATCACTTTAATTATTATTTGGGGTAATACTAGAGAGTGTGGTGTATTATTTGCATTTTGGTAGTTTGATTTTCTGTTTTCAATCTGTGTTATTTATTCTAAGTTGTATTTTAATAGTATGGATGTTTTATTAGAGTGCAGTTTTAATTTGTTTTATTTGTACTAATTGCTGTTTTTGGTAATTTGATTGTGTCATTGTGCTTTCTTCTGTTCATTATTGTGACCTTGTATTGTCTTTGTTGAATGTAGCTGTATCTCAAGAATTTCCCATTGGGATTAATAAAGTATTCTGAATGTGAATTATGTCCCATTTACCTCACACAATGCCCTTCTGAAGCAGTGACCATGTCCAATCTCCAGTTGCCACTCTGTCTGCCACCATCATCCCCTGATGCTTCTACCGAGACCCTCAAGTCTCCTCTTTGGCCACTGAAGATGTAACTCCTGCACATGTGAACAGAAGCTACATGACTACTGCCACCAGGCTCTAATCTCTGCATGCAAGTGCATGTGTCATGCATTGATCCCAGAAAAACTAGGAATATGGGGCAAGGTTTTTTTTTTTAAAAAGAGGCTTTACGTGTCCTTCTTACAATTGTTTTTCCCACAGTGGGACTCTATTTCTGCTTTATAATGGACTTATACTGTTCACATAATATTGCGATGTTAAAACACTCTACTTTGTAATTGTAAACATGTAAAGGAGAATTCCACAACCATTCTGCAGTATGGGCCATGTGACCAATTCTGCAGCATTGGTCATGTGGTGTCCACCCAGAAAGCATGGAGGCCTATTATTCTGGCAGAGTCAGACAATCAGTTCTCCTGCTCATAGGAGAAAAAGAGTTGATAGGATTCAAGAACAAAGGTAGAGTATAGATCCACCATATTTGACAGGAGTATACTTATGCAGAGAGAGATATTGAATCATTTTTGCTCATCTTTTTTAAATATAGAGTAGTAAAGCAATAATACCTTTGCTATGAAAGTCTTAAATCATACCATATGGTACATGTCTGTGGAAAATTAGCTAGCGGTTAGGTACAGGTAAATGTGTTACAAATGAGGCATATTTGTTGCAAATGAACAAGAGAGTCAGTCCAGTCCATAAAAGGCAGGCTTCATTTGTTATTTTTCTAATGAAAATGAACACTTAAATGTTCGCTTCCTTTTCCTACTAAGCCATGACCTTCATACTAAGCTAGGGTGGGGCTAATTAAAGTAAATTGTGTATGGTCTAAAAACAAAAAAGCATAGCTCTAGGCTAAAGAGGGGTGTTGTGCATTCTTGTTCACTGTCTACTTAATGCTCTTCAGAACCCTTACAGTCCCTCACAGATTTACAAAGAGAAGAGGCACTGACAGACCCTGTTGAAATCTTGAAAGGAATATACAGTAATTCATTATAGGCCATGTTACATTGCCATCTGGCATAAAGATCGGAAGCTATGTCATAGCCAGTCTTAACAAGGGGTGGGGTGGCAGTTTGAGTTCCGGAATAATGGGCAGTTCACACTATGGAAACGCAGTCCAGATGCATTCCGGATGCTTTTCTGCATGCGCGTTTTTGGCATGTTTTTGATGTGTTCCAGTGCATTTTTTCCCCCCTCTTTTTTCTTAACCTTAAATAAGGACATGTGTGTCCCAGTGCATTTTCTTGTGCGTTTAGGGGAGTTTTTGATGCATTATACATGTACAGTCCAGAAAAAATGCAGCATGTTCCACTTTTTTTTTCTGGAACACATTGGAACTGACCACAGTGTGAACTATGCCATTGAAAACCATATAACCTATTATCCAATGCATGCGTTTTTTTGGAGGGAAAAAAAGAAATGGACTGCATGTGGTGTAAACTGGCCCTAAGAGAATGGGCATCTTTCAGACTGGGTCCTGGAGAGTTTTAACCTACCGTACTGGAATTTGACTGAACATATCAGGCTTGGGTGCATGTACTCTTATTTTAGTGTGCAGAGGATATGGCAAATAATACCTTGAATAGCAATGCCACATGCCAAATGCTAGCAAAAATGAAAGAAATATCTTTAAGGACCTGTGTGGTATTTTCTTCAGTTGATGGCTTTTGAATGTCAACAGATTTGGGTTACTAATCTCATTGCATTGTAAGAGCTAAAAGTCACGTACATAACAGTTTAGGAGAAATATTTCTTTTAGTAGCTGTTTATAGTAGCTACTGTAAGTCGTGTTCCAGCCAGAAAACAGACACCGAACATTATTATATAAACGGATCATTAATTATTATACTACTTGAGTTTATCCAATTGCTTATTACACCTTATTTAGCATTAGAAACATGACCTAATGACAGGTGGTAAGTTGAATTGAACCCAGAAATGTAAGCACTAATATTAGCTCAGCCTTCTAAGCTTACAGCAATGTTTTACAGACTAAAGCGATAGGCAAATCCTGTAATGATAACAATACTCTGTTAACTGTATTTTTGTATGATGAGGGGTTTAATAACACTTTAAAGGAGGGTAAAATGCCTTTAGGGAGATTAAACAGAGTAAAGATAAAGGAGGTAAAACATATCCCTCGGTATATATGTAGCATTTACAGTGCCTTGAAAAAGTATTCATACCCCTTGAAATTTTCCACATTTTGTCATCTTGCAGCCAAAAAGGTAAATGTATTTTATTGGGATTTTATCTGATAGACCAACACAAAGTGGTACAAAATTGTGAAGTGGAGGGAAAATTATAAATGGCCAAACTGGCGGAGATGCTGTGTAGTGTTCTGAATGTGTATGTCCCTCCACCCTTCTCTCCTGATAGCTTAAAATGTCTAGCTCAATTTATAGGCCCATACTCTAATTTGCCCCTGTGGGTCCTAGGGGACTTTAATATTCCCCTTGATCGGACTCTAGACAAATTTACATCATCTGGTGGCCACTCCACTGGCCCTGGAGGCCCAACCCCTTTGCTAGATTGATTTCAGAGATTGGTTTGCGGGATGTGTGGAGGGACAGGCATCCAGACAAAGGACCTTTTCCTGTTATTCGGCTGTACACCACGGCCTATCCCATATTGATTTATGTTTATGTAACTCATTGGCACAAGTCAAGGTGTCACAGACTGATTATGCTTCCCGCAGTATCTCGGACCACTCACTCCTCTGAGTACGGATATCGATCCCCGGGGTGTGAGTTTGTTGAAAATCAACCCATTTTGGCTCCAGCTTTTTCCAGCAAATGACCTTATTCCCGAGGCTCTAACATGTTTTCTTGGAGTCAACAGGAATATGGCCTTGAGGGGCATGGTTTGGGGTGCCCTTAAGGCCTATCTTTGAGGCCTTATTATTATTCAAATCTCCCACATAAAAACTGCAACTAAAGAATCGGAGATGTTTGTGGCTAGTGAGGTGCAGAGAGCGGAGGACAGCTATATTGCGGACCCCACACCTTCTACTGAATGTAGCTGGGTGGCTAAAAATGTATCAGCAGGTTGTCCTAAATGCTGCTGAAAACAAACGGTTTTTTCCTGCAGCACCCGTATTTTGAGGAGGGAGAAAGTACAGGCCATCGTCTAGAGGTTATTTCCCACTTACAACAGGGGCTATCCTACATAGACACTATACAGAGCCCAACAGAAGACAGCGTGCAGGACCTAATACAAACACTGGAGGTATTCACTGACTATTTTCCCAAAGTTTACTCCTCTCAGGTAAACCCCATGGAGGAGGCACTGATGCAGTTCTTGGACTGTTGCCCTCTTCCGTCACTGACTGCCGACGGTCGCAAACTTCTCAATGCCCCTTTGACAATCAAGGAATTAGCCACGGCTGTGGCGAGCATGGCCAATAGCAAATAATTGGCTAAAAAGCATTTTTTGTTTTTGCAAGTGTATTAGTAGAGAAGCGCCCTGAGGTGAGCGGAGGCTTGTTTCAGCATTTAGATCACGTGCTGGAGGCCTACAAGAGTTTTGGCGGCTTGGGCTGGTATGCCTACGATGAGTCATTTCGCCAGAAGCTGGCGGTCCATCCGTCTTTACGATGGGGGATGAAGGACGTGGGCCTCTGGCTTAATCTGATCTTGCCCCAGAGAACGCCTGTGTCAGACCCCTGTTAATTCTGTGTACCCCAGGGGTTGTTTTTTTTCCTTTAATGAAAGTCAGTGTCACTTTAACACCTCATGCAAATACAGGCATGAGTGCTCTTTTTGTGCAGGGCCCCATCCTGTGCTGCATGCCGGTGTGGCAGAAAACATGCGCCCTTGGCTGGATCTATACTCAAGCAGGGAGAAAGCGCATTTACTAATCGAGGGATTTTCTGTAGGTTTTCCTCTGCCGTCTTTTTCGGGCTCTGGGTGCACTATTGTGGCTAACCTTAAGTCAGTTGACCGGTTTCCGGAGGTGGTGAGGGAAAACGTTTTTACGGAAATCGCAGAGGGTCGCATAGCTGGCCCGTTCCAATTTCCCCCGTTTAGGGATTTCCGCATCTCTCCGTTTGGGGTGGTCCCCAAGCGGGAACCAAACTCGTTCCGCCTAATACAGCATCTTTCCTTTCCAAAGGGTGGATCGATGAATGACGAGATTGACAAATTGTTCCGTTGCTTATGTGACTTTTGAGGAAGTGATTGCGAAAGTTAAAGCCTGCGGCCGGGGGGCTTTGTTGGCCAAAGCGGACATGAAGTCGGCTTTCAGGCTTTTGACAATCTCGCCGGTGGCTTTCAGTTGGTTGGTTGGGCTTTTATTTTGACGAGTTTTATTTTTTGGACAAATGTCTTTCTATGGGATGTTCTTTGTCCTGTACATATTTTGAAACGTTCTCCACATTTATTCATTGGGTTATGTGTTTTGAGTCCGGTCAGGACTCTGTAGAGCACTACTTGGATGATTTTTTATTTATCGGTCCAGCGAACTGTGACATTTGTTCTCGGCTTTTGGGTTTGTTTGGCGTTGTGATGGAGCATTTTGGTGTTACACTGGCCGTCGAGAAGACTTGTAATGCTGCGACTTCCGTGGAATTTTTAGGTATTTTGATTGATATCCAGGCAGATGAGTTTAGTTTGCCCCAGGCGAAAATTGACAAGATGCGGAGTCTTATTGCAGTTTTCTTACGGAGACGTAAGGTGTTGTTGAAGGAGATGCAGTCCCTGTTGGGCCTCCTGGCTTTTGCTTGTAAAATCATGCCGGTGGGGAGGATTTTCTCTCGGCGCCTGTATTTGGCAACCTCAGGTTTAAAATCTCTGTTTGCTCACATCTGTTTGACGTCATCCCTCAAGAATGACTTAGTGGTTTGGGCTGATTTTTTTGGGTTCTTTTAACGGGCGTTACTTTTTTCAGTCCAATTTTATTTTTGCCAAAGGTTTTGCGGCGATTTGGGGATCACATTGAATTTGCAGGGCTTGGCCGGAGGCCTGGGTTTGTCAGAAGGCTACTAGGAACATTGTGCTTTTGGAGCTTTTTCCAATTTTAGTGGCCGTGGCGCTTTGGGGAGAATTTTTTGCCAATAGACGGATTCTGGTGGAAACCGACAATAAAGGGGTCCTTTATGCTGTTAATTGTGTTTCTTCTAGCTCTCTCTTTGTGGTTAAGATTCTGCGCCACCTGGTTTTCATAGGTTTGAAATTTAACATCTGGATTAAGGCTAAGTACACGCCCGGGGTTTTGAATACCATAGGTGACTCTCTTTCCCGTTTCCGGATGCAGCGTTTTCGTCAATTGCTTCCGGGAGCGGACGCGGAGGGGACACAGTGCCCAGCTTATCTTTGGGAGCTGATTTAACGCTGGTGGGTGAAGCCATTAAATTCTCAGTCGCTCCCCGTACATGGGCGAATTACTCCGCCGCTTGGAGGAAGTGGATTAATTTTGCGGATATTTCTGGTTTTGCTTGGGAGGCTTCCAAGGAGCAGGCTGTGCTGGCTTTCCTGGCTTTTTTGATGGAGGGCCAGCCTTCTTATGGTTTTTTGGCAAAAACCTTAGCAGGAGATTCTTTTTTCTTCCGGATGAAGGGTCTCCCGCCCTGCTCTAGTTTTTTTACGGTGAAACAGGCCCTGAAAGGCTATTGGAGGTCAACTTTTGCCCCGGATGGCAGGCGGCCTATCGTTCTACCTCTTCTTAGGCACCTTTCCGATGCCACGCTGGGGGTTTGTTTTACCGGCTACGAAGCTTTCTATTTCGGGTGGCTTTTGTGTTATTTTATTTTGGAGCCTTCTGGATTTCCGACCTGTTTCCGGGGTCCAAAGAGAGCTCTTTTGGTATGCTGTCAGAGCATGTGCTGGTTGAACATGGTCTGGTACGCCTTTTTTTGAGGCGCTCAAAAACCGATCCACTGGGACGTGGGGCGTGGGTGGTGTTGCCGGCGTGGGCAGATGCTTCGGTGTGTCTGGTGGCATTGGTGACTGGTTTCTTCACAGCGCGTCTGGTTGGGTCGAGCCATTTTCTCAGTCATTTGGATTGGTCGCCCTAAACCAAGTACCAGTTTTCATACGCCTTAAAACGTTGTCCTGAGCAATTAGGTTTACGGGATTTGAAGTTTTCTTCCTATTCCTTCAGAATAGGGGCGGCGTCTGCCGCTGCTGTAAGTGGTTTGCCGGCCAAAGCCATTATGGGTTTGGGAAGGTGGAGGTCCAATTGTTTTAAGCGGTATGTTAGACCTAACCTGTCACTTTGATTTCCTAGGTTTTCAGCATTGCGTTTGGATTCTGGGCCACTTATATATACATTGGGCACGGAAGCGTGCGGCTCAACGCAAGTACTCTGTCAGCTTATCGTTACAGCCGGAATCCTTCGCTCTGTATTGGAAACGTATAAGAGGTCTGCGGTGGCAGCAATTATTTTTTCACTTGTCACAATTACATCAGTTTTGGCCCCCGCCTTCAATCCTGATAGTTCATTTGGGTTCTGTGCGTACTTTGGATCTGTTATTTATGCTTAAACGGGACCTTTATCGGTTCCATTTGACTTCCCTGGGTACGATCATCGTTTTTTCAGAAATTGTTCCCCGCTTCGCTTGGCTGTCTTCCCCGTTTCATAGCGTGATGGAGAAGATGAGGAAGAGGGTCAATTGGGCGATGGCCAAGTATATGCCACTTTTGGGGGGTTTTGCTTATTGGCACGTGGATCTTGAGGGGGGCATCCCGGGGCTGTATAGGCAAGACGGGATTCACCTTTCGGATGTGGGTGCCGATATTTTCAATCTCGGGCTGCAGAACAGCATCGAAAGGGCCGCGTATTTGGGGTAGGCCGGTCTAGTTTCACAAGTCCGGCTGGTGGGGACGTATTTCTTGTTCAATAAAGGTTTATTAGCCTTAGGATATTTGTTGAATTATTATGTTTATCCATTTGAATATATTTTAAACCAATAAAATACTGCAGCCAATTTTTGCCAAATCATTGTGTGTGTGTTTTACTAAAGCTATATGGTTGTATCCGGGGAACTAAGGTAATGGGCAAGGTGTGGCCTGCGGTCCCATGTACAAAAGGGGGTGCACCATTGGAGCCCACCCACTTTCTTGGGACGGCGGCCACCCAGCCCTATTTAATGGCATGTAACAGGTTAGCTGTATATGGTGTATGTATGTAGGATAATGGTGTACTGTCACTTTAAATGTATGCATTGAGTTTCAGGTGGTCCAATTGGAAACCAGGGAAGTTTCTGGTTGTCCCTAAGGAGAAGATAAAAGGGGCTGCTGAGGGTCCCTACTTCCTCTTTGCAGCAGCTGACCTACAGGTGAAGAAGCTCCCTCCCTCATTCTCGGGCTCGCGGTATATTTATGTGGTTGGGTCACCCCAGAATCCGGGGGGGACGTATTTCTTGTTCAATAAAGGTTTATTAGCCCGTGTTCTGAAAACTGGGCAAAGGTTTGCTGGATATTAGTTTTCATCTGAATGTTGATTTATTATGTTTATCCAATATATTTTAAACCAATAAAATACCGCGGCCAATTTTTGCCAAATTATTGTGTGTGTGTGTGTGTGTGTTTTACTAAAGCTATACGGTTGTATCCAGGGAACTAAGGTAATGGGCAAGGTGTGGCCTGCGGTCCCATGAATAGAAGGGGACACTGGGAACAAACTTAACCAATAGGGAAAACTAGCTGAACAGCATATGGGACTATAAAGGTGCTAAATTACAAATGATAATAGGATTTTTATAACAGCTTACCTGTAAAATCCTTTTCTTGGAGTACATCACAGGACACAGAGCGGCATAGTCATTACTATGTGGGTTATATAGTTTACCTTCAGGTGCTGGCACTGGCAACTTCCAAACCGGAAGTACCCTCCCCTATATAAGCCCCTCCCATCCGGGAGCACCTCAGTTTTGTAGCAAAGCAATAAGTGTCCCCAAAAGAGGGGTGGGAGCTCTTGTGTCCCGTGATGTACTCCAAGAAAAGGATTTTACAGGTAAGCTGTTATAAAAATCCTATTTTCTTTCTCGTACATCACGGGACACAGAGCGGCATAGTCATTACTATGTGGGACGTCCCAAAGCAATGCCCAATGAGGGGGGGGATACACCATACATAAGCTGGGCGCTATCTTAGACATGAGGATCTTTTGCGGCCTGCAACACACTGCGCCCAAAGGCGACATCCTCCTGACTTCTAACGTCCACCTGGTAGAACCTAGTAAACGTGTGTACTGAAGACCATGTTGCGGCCTTACAGATTTGAGCCAGGGAGGCCTGGTGATGCACTGCCCATGAAGTTCCAACTGCTCTCGTGGAGTGCGCCCTAACTTTGAACGGAGGCGGTCTCCTTCTCAAGCCATAGGCTTGCATTATGACCTGTCGAATCCACTTGGCTAAAGTAGATTTTGACGCTGCCTGACTCTTTCTGGGGCCTTCCGGCAGAATAAACAAAGTATCCGTTCTGCGAATCTGAGCAGTGGCTTTTAGATAAGCTTTAACTGCTCTTACTACATCCAAAGAATGTAATAACTTTTCCTCTACCGAACTAGGTTTGGGGAAAAAGGAAGGAAGAACCACATCTTGGTTCAAATGAAACCTCGATACCACCTTAGGAAGAAAGGCTGGATGAGGACGTAACACTACTCTGTCCTTATGGATAACCAGATATGGATCTTTACAGGACATAGCGGCCAATTCCGACACTCTTTTAGCCAAACAAATGGCTACTAGAAAAATCAACTTCCTGGTGAGAAGAACCAAGGAAATGTGCTGTAATGGTTCAAATGGTTGTTTCTGTAGAACCGACAGAACCAGGTTTAAGTCCCATGGACATATGGGAATATTAACCGGAGGGCTAATACGCATCACTCCTTGTATAAAGGCTTTGACTAGTGAATGTGAAGCCAAGGGCCTTTGAAAAAATATTGACAAGGCCGAAATCTGACCCTTGATAGTACTCAAGGCAAGCTTCCTATCTACAGCCCACTGTAGGAAGTCCAGAATCCTACCTATTACGTACTTACGTGGATGCCATTTCTTGGCCTCACACCAAGCGATGTACGCCTTCCAGATTCTATAGTAGATCTGCCTGGATACCGGCTTCCTGGCATTGATCATGGTAGATACCACAGGATTAGAGAGACCTCTCTTTTTTAGAATGTGGGCTTCAATAGCCAGGCTGTCAAACCTAGGGCTGGTAAGGAAGGGTGGTATATCGGTCCTTGCGAAAGCAGGTCTGGACGATGTGGGAGGGTCCAAGGACTCCCCACAGACATTTTTACAATCTCCGCGTACCATGCTCTTCGGGGCCACGCCGGAGCCACCAGAATCACTGGTTTCTTTTCTACCCTGATTCTGCGGAGTAATCGAGGTAACAATTGTGGCGGTGGGAATGCATATATCAGCTTGAACTGATCCCAAGGGAACACTAGGGCATCCGAGCCGCAAGCTAGGGGATCCCTTGTCCGAGAGACAAACCTGTCCACCTTTGCGTTGAATCTGGATGCTAGCAGATCTACATCCGGTGTTCCCCACCGCTGACATATTGTCCGGAAAACCTCGGGGTGAAGGGACCATTCCCCTGGGCATAATTGTTGGCGACTTAGAAAGTCCGCCTTCCAATTCTCCACTCCTGGAATGAATACCGCGGATATGGCTGGGACATATCTTTCTGCCCATTTCAGGATGCAATTTACTTCCCTCTGGGCTGCACGACTCCTGGTGCCACCCTGATGATTGATATATGCCACTGCCGTGGCATTGTCCGATTGAATTCTGACAGGGGACCCTTGGAGTTTGGATGTCCATGCTACTAGGGCATACCGGGCTGCTCGTATCTCTAAGAGATTGATGGGCAGGGCCTTTTCTGCATCCGACCATCTGCCCTGGAGAGACCATTGCTCCAGTACTGCTCCCCAGCCTATAAGGCTGGCATCTGTAGTGACCACCCTCCAAGAAATCGGACTGAAGGATTCCCCTTTTTCCAGATTCTGGGGAACCAACCACCAACGGAGGGGCTCTTGCGAACGGAAGGGGACAAGGACATTGGTAAGTCTAGGGCCTGAACTTTTTTGTTCCAGGCTGACAGTATGGCCCTTTGCAAATTCCTTGAATGGAATTGACCGTAGGGTACTGCTTCGAATGATGCCACCATTTTTCCCAGCAGCCTCATGCACAGGCGTATGGACGGCTGTCTTTTTGTACCCACTAGGTGGATCAAGTCTCTCAAAGACGACACCTTTTCTTGAGGCAAGAAAAATTTTCTCTGGTCTGAATCCAGCCTTAGCCCCAAGTATTCCAGACTTTTGACTGGTTTTAGGGCTGACTTGTCTCGGTTGATAATCCAACCGTGAGATTCCAGATACTTGATTGTCTTGTGAACGACCACTTCTAGTTTTTCCACTGAGTGGTCTATCAGCAACAAGTCGTCTAGATATGCCATTATCGTTACACCTTGTGTTCTTAGATTGGCCAATAATGGGGCCAGAATTTTTGTGAACACTCGTGGTGCTGTGGCCAGACCGAAGGGTAAGGCTCTGAACTGAAAATGGCGCCCTTCTACTGCAAAGCGTAGAAATTTTTGGTGAACTGGAAAGATGGGAATGTGCAAATAAGCATCTTTGATGTCGATCGAGGCTAGCCATTCCTCCCCTTGTAGGGCAGTGGTCACCGATCGGATCGACTCCATCCTGAAAGTTCTGATATGTAGGAATTTGTTTAGCCCTTTTAGATTTAATATGGGCCTCACATCCCCGTTTGGTTTCGGGACTGTAAAGAGGTTTGAGTAAAACCCGAACCCGCATTCTTCCAGGGGAACCTCCATAATTACTCCTTGGAGCAATAGTTGTTCTAGTGCCAACAGGAGGGATCCTCTCTTCCGGGGATCCCTTGGCACGTTCGACCTTATAAAATGGGAAGGAGGGGAGTCTTTTAACTCCAATTTGTATCCCAGACTTACTGCGGAGAGCACCCATCTGTCTCTGATCGTGTCCCGCCAGGTCTCTGCGAACAACTGAAGTCTTCCCCCCACCCGATTGATTGGGGGCAACCCTTCATGCATTTGATTTTGGGGGAGGTTTTGTACCTCTCCTGACCCAGGGTTTCTTGTTACCCTGCGATTGTCCCTGATTTTTACCCCCGGGATTTGACTGAGCAGGCCGTCAGAACTGTTTCACAGCCGATGTCCCAGGGACTGGAGAAGCAGGCCTCTTAAAAGAGGGACCTCTAACTCTGTTTTTAACCGGCAAGAGTGTACTTTTACCGCTGGAAATTTTCTGGATATATTTGTCCAGATCTTCCCCGAATAAGCGTTCACCATGAAATGGGAAGCTAACCAGCAATTTTTTACAGGGAGCTTCTGCAGACCAGTTTTTGAGCCATAGAAGCCTGCGCATATGTACTACAGACAGCGTAAGGCGGGAGGCCTGATGGATTGAATCCTTTATGGCGTCAACCGCAAAGCATAAGGCTCTAGGTAGATCAGCTAGGGCAAGGGCCTGCTGATCTGGCAGGTCCCTTAAGACCTGTTTCAACTGATCCTTCACTGCTTGTCAGACCCCAATAGCTGCCACTGCTGGTTGTGTCACCAAGCCTGCTGTAGAGAAAATAGGATTTTTATAACAGCTTACCTGTAAAATCCTTTTCTTGGAGTACATCACGGGACACAGAGCGGCATAGTCATTACCCTGTTGGGTTATATAGATACCTTCAGGTGCTGGCACTGGCAACTTCCAAAACCGGAAGTACCCTCCCCTATATAAGCCCCTCCCATCCGGGAGCACCTCAGTTTTGTAGCAAAGCAATAAGTGTCCCCAAAGAGGGGTGGGAGCTCTGTGTCCCGTGATGTACTCCAAGAAAAGGATTTTACAGGTAAGCTGTTATAAAAATCCTATTTTCTTTCTCGTACATCACGGGACACAGAGCGGCATAGTCATTACTATGTGGGATGTCCTAAAGCAATGCCCAATGAGGGGGGGGGGGTACACCATACATAAGCTGAGCGCTATCAGACATGAGGATCTTTTGCGGCCTGCAACACACTGCGCCCAAAGGCGACATCCTCCTGACTTCTAACGTCCACCTGGTAGAACCTAGTAAACGTGTGTACTGAAGACCATGTTGCGGCCTTACAGATTTGAGCCAGGGAGGCCTGGTGATGCACTGCCCATGAAGTTCCAACTGCTCTCGTGGAGTGCGCCCTAACTTTGAACGGAGGCGGTCTCCTTCTCAAGCCATAGGCTTGCATTATGACCTGTCGAATCCACTTGGCTAAAGTAGATTTTGACGCTGCCTGACCCCTTCTGGGGCCTTCCGGCAGAATAAACAAAGTATCCGTTCTGCGAATCTGAGCAGTGGCTTTTAGATAAGCTTTAACTGCTCTTACTACATCCAAAGAATGCAATAACTTTTCCTCTACCGAACTAGGTTTGGGGAAAAAAGAAGGAAGAACCACATCTTGGTTCAAATGAAAACCTTGATACCACCTTAGGAAGAAAGGCTGGATGAGGACGTAACACTACTCTGTCCTTATGGATAACCAGATATGGCTCCCTACAGGACATAGCGGCTAATTCCGACACTCTTTTAGCCGAACAAATGGCTACTAGAAAAATCAATTTCCTGGTGAGAAGAACCAGGGAAATATGCTGTAATGGTTCAAATGGTTGTTTCTGTAGAACCGACAGAACCAGGTTTAAGTCCCATGGACATATGGGAATATTAACCGGAGGGCTAATACGCATCACTCCTTGTATAAAGGCTTTGACTAGTGAATGCGAAGCCAAGGGCCTTTGAAAAAATATTGACAAGGCCGAAATCTGACCCTTAATAGTACTCAAGGCAAGCTTCCTATCTACAGCCCATTGTAGGAAGTCCAGAATCCTACCTATTACGTATTTACGTGGATGCCATTTATTGGCCTCACACCAGGCGATGTACGCCTTCCAGATTCTATAGTAGATCTGCCTGGATACCGGCTTCCTGGCATTGATCATGGTAGATACCACAGAATTAGAGAGCCCTCTCTTTTTTAGAATGTGGGCTTCAATAGCCAGGCCGTCAAACCTAGGGCTGGTAAGGAAGGGTGGTATATCGGTCCTTGCGAAAGCAGGTCCGGACGATGTGGGAGGGTCCAAGGACTCCCCACAGACATCTTTACAATCTCCGCGTACCATGCTCTTCGGGGCCACGCTGGAGCCACCAGAATCACTGGTTTCTTTTCTACCCTGATTCTGCGGAGTAATCGAGGTAACAATTGTGGCGGTGGGAATGCATATATCAGCTTGAACTGATCCCAAGGGAACACTAGGGCATCCGAGCCGCAAGCTAGGGGATCCCTTGTCCAAGAGACAAACCTGTCCACTTTTGCGTTGAATCTGGATGCTAGCAGATCTACATCCGGTGTTCCCCACCGCTGACATATTGTCCGGAAAACCTCGGGATGAAGGGACCATTCCCCTGGGCATAATTGTTGGCGACTTAGAAAGTCCGCCTTCCAATTCTCCACTCCTGGAATGAATACCGCAGATATGGCTGGGACATATCTTTCTGCCCATTTCAGGATGCAATTTACTTCCCTCTGGGCTGCACGACTCCTGGTGCCACCCTGATGATTGATATATGCCACTGCCGTGGCATTGTCCGATTGAATTCTGACATGGGACCCTTGGAGTTTGGATGTCCATGCTACTAGGGCATACCGGGCTGCTCGTATCTCTGAGAGATTGATGGGCAGGGCCTTTTCTGCATCCGACCATCTGCCCTGGAGAGACCATTGCTCCAGTACTGCTCCCCAGCCTATAAGGCTGGCATCTGTAGTGACCACCTTCCAAGAAATCGGACTGAAGGATTTCCCTCTTTCCAGATTCTGGGGAACCAACCACCAACGGAGGCTCTTGCGAACGGAAGGGGACAAGGACATTGGTAAGTCTAGGGCCTGAACTTTTTTGTTCCAGGCTGACAGTATGGCCCTTTGCAAATTCCTTGAATGGAATTGACCGTAGGGTACTGCTTCGAATGATGCCACCATTTTTCCCAGCAGCCTCATGCACAGGCGTATGGATGGCTGTCTTTTTGTACCCACTAGGTGGATCAAATCTCTCAAAGACGACCCCTTTTCTTGAGGCAAGAAAATTTTTCTCTGGTCTGAATCCAGCCTTAGCCCCAAGTATTCCAGACTTTTGACTGGTTTTAGGGCTGACTTGTCTCGGTTGATAATCCAACCGTGATATTCCAGATACTCGATTGTCTCGTGAACAACCACTTCTAGTTTTTCCACTGAGTGGTCTATCAGCAACAAGTCGTCTAGATATGCCATTATTGTTACACCTCGTGTTCTTAGATTGGCCAATAATGGGGCCAGAATTTTTGTGAACACTCGTGGTGCTGTGGCCAGACCGAAGGGTAAGGCTCTGAACTGAAAATGGCGCCCTTCTACCGCAAAGCGTAGAAATTTTTGGTGGGCTGGAAAGATGGGAATGTGCAAATAAGCATCTTTGATGTCGATCGAGGCTAACCATTCCTCCTCTTGTAGGGCAGTGGCCACCGATCGGATCGACTCCATCCGGAAAGTCCTGATATGTAGGAATTTGTTTAGCCCTTTTAGATTTAATATGGGCCTCACGTCCCCGTTTGGCTTCGGGACTGTAAAGAGGTTTGAGTAAAAACCGAACCCCCATTCTTCCAGGGGAACCTCTATAATTACTGCTTGGAGCAATAATTGTTCTAGTGCCAACAGGAGGGATCCTCTCTTCTGGGGATCCCTTGGCACGTTTGACCTTATAAAGTGGGAAGGAGGGGAGTCTTTTAACTCCAATTTGTATCCCAGACTTACTGCGGAGAGCACCCATCTGTCTCTGATCGTGTCCTGCCAGGTCTCTGTGAACAACTGAAGTCTTCCCCCCACCCGATTGAGTGGGGGCAACCCTTCATGCATTTGACTTTGGGGGAGGTTTTGTACCTCTCCTGCTCCAGGGCTTCTTGTTACCCTGCAATTGTCCCTGATTTTTACCTCCGGGATTTGACCGAGGAGGCCGTCGGAACTGTTTCACAGCCGATGTCCTAGGGACTGGAGAAGCAGGCCTCTTAAAAGAGGGACCTCTAACTCTGTTTTTAACCGGCAAACGTGTACTTTTACCGCTGGAAATTTTCTGGATATATTTGTCCAGGTCTTCCCCGAATAAGCGTTCACCATGAAATGGGAAGCTGACCAGCAATTTTTTACAGGGAGCTTCAGCAGACCAGTTTTTGAGCCATAGAAGCCTGCGCATATGTACTACAGACAGCGTAAGGCGGGAGGCCTGATGGATTGAATCCTTTATAGCGTCCACCGCAAAGCATAAGGCTCTAGGTAGATCAGCTAGGGCAAGAGCCTGCTGATCTGGCAAGTCCCTTAAGACCTGTTTCAACTGATCCTTCACTGCTTGGCAGACCCCAATAGCTGCCACTGCTGGTTGTGTCACCAAGCCTGCTGTAGTAAAAGCAGATTTTAATAAGGACTCTAATTTTTTATCTATTGGGTCCTTGAACATTTGGACATTATCCACTGGAAATGTCAGTGATTTATTCACACAAGAGATGGCTGCGTCCACTGTAGGGACCCTCCATTTTTTGACGAACTTATCCTCCATGGGATAGATCACCTGAAATCTCTTGGGAGGAGTAAATATTTTATCAGGATGCTCCCAATCCTGGTAAATGAGCCCTTCCAGTAAAGGATGGAATCGGAAAGGAACAAACAGTCTGGGGAGCTTTTAGCGACCCCAACGAGGAGACAGAAGTGGATGATGGCTCCGCAAGGGGCATTTTAAATGCTGATCGGACCATGTTAGTCAGGGACTGAACCCATAATCTTTCAGCATGTGATGCTGAGAATGGCTCTTCCACTGTTGATTCCTCTACAACAGAATCGACCTCATCCTGATCCCCCTCAGGTAGGTCGATCCCTGTATGGGACTGTTGCTCCGCTAACAGGCACTCTGAGGGAGGAGACGGAGATCGAGCGCTTTTTTCCTGTGACAGGGAAGCAGCGATCAATGCTGACAATCTCTCTTCCAGCCCTCTCAGAGCTGAGGAAAAAACCTCCTCTGTTACATACACAGGAGCAGGTGAACTGAGGACAGCCACAGTACCAGGTACTCCTGAGGGTGCTCTACGGTCACTAACCTCTGATTCTTCAGGGGAGATTGGTGCAGCCGAAGCATGCCCAAGATCCTCAGAGCCTGATGGAGACCCCCTATGCTTCCTGGGATTTTTAGTCCCGGAGTTTTTAGACGGCATATTCCTAAGCCCAAAGCTGAGGTATTCCAGCCGAAATACACCACTTACTGACAATAGTCTAGCACAAATGCTGCTATAAAAACAGTTGGTGTCTACTAATGTGCCTTTCTATGGGGATGCCTGCATCAACCGCTTGCTGCATGCCTTTTTTTTAAATGTTGCCAGCTCTGTCTCTGCACTCCATAGCCAGCTCACAACACATAATTGTGTTTTTTAACATGCTGGGACGCCCGCACATGCGCAGAAGCGCTGCGGCGCACACAGAGCGTCATCCCCCAAGCTCCGCCCCCTTTCCCATCTCACCTCTATATATAGAAGCGCGTGCACGCGCACGCGCGCGGCCACGTGCGCCTTCGGCGCTCTTTTTTGAAAAGGGAAACTAGGGACAAGAGCCAGGACCCCTTTTGCCGCAGGCCGGGGGATGGACGAGCATTGCAACATGGCAGAGGAAGCAGTTTCCCACAAGAGAACTCACCATCTGCCTGGACTTGCTCTGATGAAAAGAAACTAGTCCACATGACAAGAAACGTTCCACAGCGGCCTCTAGTGGATTAACACAGGTACCGCAGTCTATATTAATTTTTTTTTTTTCTTGACCACTATTAAAATTATTACATTTTTTAGTAGTTACAGGCATGCATAAATATTTAGCGGGAATACCGTTAGGTAACAGGCAGAAAGACATATTGGGCTTGGGGGTCCCCTCAATAGAACCAAGTTCCTGAGGGGCCCCCACTTACCTTTTCCCCGCCGCAGGACTCTGTTTGGTCCACAGAAGCCCAAACTTCACCTATCACGGCAGGCATTGTAATTAAACCTTCAGGGACCGGGTTCCGAAGGATTCCACTCCCCTGGACCTGTATAGCACCCTGCACAGAAAACATCTTGGTCGTGGGTATGACCAGAGCTCTGGATCCCAGGGTCCAGCTCTCCTAAGAGAAGCATTACAGGCAAAACCTTGCTCTTCTCTGCAAGGCCCGGGTACCGACCGTTTAGCTATGAAGCTGTTTTGGTCGGATCCGGAATAGCTTACTGAGGCCCAAAAGAACCTGTATGCAAGCTCAGTGAAAAACACATGTTACTTCTTGGCCAACACCTTAGACACTGGCAAAAAACTGAGGCGCTCCCGGATGGGAGGAGCTTATATAGGGGAGGGTACTTCCGGTTTTGGAAGTTGCCAGTGCCAGCACCTGAAGGTATCTATATAACCCACATAGTAATGACTATGCCGCTCTGTGTCCCGTGATGTACGAGAAAGAAAGCAGATTTTAATAAGGACTCCAATTTTTTATCTATTGGGTCCTTGAACATTTGGACATTATCTACTGGACATGTCAGTGATTTATTCACACAAGAGATGGCTGCGTCCACTGTAGGGACCCTCCATTTTTTGATGAACTTATCCTCCATGGGATAGATCACCTGAAATCTCTTGGGAGGAGTAAATATTTTATCAGGATGTTCCCAATCCTGGTAAATGAGCCCTTCCAGTAAAGGATGGATTGGAAAGGAACAAACAGTCTGGGGAGCTTTTAGCGACCCCAACGAGGAGACAGAAGTGGATGATGGCTCCGCAAGGGGCATTTTAAATGCTGATCGGACCATGTTAGTCAGGGACTGAACCCATAATCTTTCAGCATGTGATGCTGAGAATGGCTCTTCCACTGTTGATTCCTCTACAACAGAATCAACCTCATCCTGATCCCCTTCAGGTGGGTCGATCCCTGTATGGGACTGTTGCTCTGCTAACAGGTACTCTGAGGGAGGAGACGGAGATCGGGCGCGCTTTCCCTCTGACAGGGAAGCAGCGATCAATGTTGTCAATCTCTCTTCCAGTCCTCCCAGAGCTGAGGAAAAAACCTCCTCTGTTATATACACAGGAGCAGGTGAACTGAGGACAGCCACAGTACCAGGTACTCCTGAGGGTGCTCTACGATCACTAACCTCTGATTTTTCAGGGGAGATTGGTGCAGCCAAAGCATGCCCAAGATCCTCAGAGCCCGATGGAGACCCCCTTTGCTTCCTGGGATTCTTAGTCCCGGAGACTTTAGACGGCATATTCCTAAGCCCAAAGCTGAGGTATTCCAGCCGAAATACACCACTTACTGACAATAGTCTAGCACAATTGCTGCCATATAAACAGTTGGTGTCTACTAATGTGCCTTTCTATGGGGATGCCTGCATCAACCGCCTGCTGTATGCCTTTCTAAATGTTGCCAGCTCTGTTTCTGCCTTCCATAACCAGCTGACAACACCTAATTGTGCTTTTTAACATGCTGGGACGCCCGCAAATGCGCAGAAGCGCTGCGGCGCGCACAGAGCGTCATCCACCAAGCTCCGCCCCTTTTTCCAGCTCACCTCTATAAATAGAGGCGCGTGCCCGCGCACGCGTGCGGGCACGTGGGCGCTCTGCGCTCTAGGGCCCTGTTTGCCACAGGCCTGGGGGATGGATGAGCATTGCAACATGGCAGAGGAAACAGTTTCCCATTCAGAGAACTCACCATCTGCCTGGATTTTGACTTGGAAAGAAAAAATCCACATGACAAGAAAACAACGTTCCACAGCGGCCTCTAGTGGTTTAACACAGGTACCGCGGTTTAACCATTTTTTTTTTTTTCTTGACCACTCTTAAAATTATTACATTTTTTAGTAGTTACAGGCATGCACAGATATTTAGCGGGAATACCGTTAGGTAACAGGCAGAAATACATATTACGCTTGGGGGTCCCCCAATAGAACCAAGTTCCTGAGGGGCCCCCACTTACCTTTTCCCCGCCGCAGGACTCTGTTTGGTCCACAGAAGCCCAAACTTCACCTCTCACGGCAGGCATTGTAATTAAACCTTCAGGGACCGGGTTCCCAAGGATTCCACTCCCCTGGACCTGTATAGCACCCTGCACAGACAACATCTTGGTCGTGGGTATGACCAGAGCTCTGGATCCCAGGGTCCAGCCCTCCTAAGAGAAGCATTACAGGCAAAACCTTGCTCTTCTCTGCAAGGCCCGGGTACCGACCGTTTAGCTATGAAGCTTTTTTGGTCGGATCCGGAATAGCTTACTGAGGCCCAAAAGAACCTGTACGCAAGCTTAGTGAAAAACACATGTTAGTTCTTGGCCAACACCTTAGACACTGGCAAAAAAACTGAGGTGCTCCCGGATGGGAGGGGCTTATATAGGGGAGGGTACTTCCGGTTTGGAAGTTGCCAGTGCCAGCACCTGAAGGTAAACTATATAACCCACATAGTAATGACTATGCCGCTCTGTGTCCCGTGATGTACGAGAAAGAAAAAGATCACAAACCAAGTGATGTATAGAAAAATATTTATTAATTACATACATGATAAAAACTGAAACATACACACACTTTGACCATCGCAGGTAAACACCTACTACCTAGCAAAAGACAGTCGCAGGATGTATTCAGTAGGAAGAAACGTCTATTATATTTCTACAGTTTCGCCATTGAGGCTTCATTAGGAATAGACGCAACAAACACTTTAGTAAATTTTAAGGATAAGTTCCAGCTTTAAGGTGTAAAAAGAGAGAAAAACTAATTACTATACAGATTAAACATAAAATTAGATATAAATATAAAGCATATTCTGACACAGTGCTCATGTGCATTCCCCAATAAGAATCAAGCAAGACACAATCATTCAGGCAGAGAAGTCCCACTATGTGTTCCGTACCTCCTTGAAGCACAAAACACCTGAGAAGATGGAGCCAAAGTCTCCAGGTACCCACGCAGACAACCTCGTCCAAGATAGCCACAACTCCCGTAAGGGAGGATGAAAATGTATATATTGTATGTCCAGGGATGTGTGGCAGAGAAGCAGTGGCAAGTGACTGTATCCAGCGTGGAACGTGGAAGACTCTGGACCAGAAGTGACATCAGCAGGAAGTCGGGTAGCCGCTTGCCAACCAGGTGATGCATTTCAAAGCATTCACGACAGTCTGCTGGGTTCCCTCGCCGCTCTGATGGGTGGGACGTGTCCGCTCCAGCCGGATCTCTTCCGTTTTTGTACACTTATTAAGGTAGGATGTCATATGGACAACTTTCCCCTCGCCGAGATGATTTTTGTCCTCGCAGTGGTCGTGGTTGCTCATTATATTTCCTTTTTTGTCATTTATTTTGCCTACAGTTGACAGAGTGTTATTGACCTTATCCAGCCATTCAGGGTGAAGCTCATTTATTCAAGCCTCCCCATCCCTTATTTTGGAACATTCTAGCTCAAGTGTCTTCCCTTTTTGAGCAACGTTTTGTTTTTCAACATGTTTACCATTTCCTATTGGCATATTATTATTTTGAATTGTGATACGTAGAAAAACCTTTCAAGGTAAGAGGCTGCATCCTCACCTATTCACTGAATTTTATTAAGTTCCCATCACAGTTGTGTAAATATGTGAATATATTTATTATATATATTCTATATTTCATGTTTCAACAGGTACTTTTCTTTACCCCTATGGTTGCAAATACTAATGGTTGGGTCATCGGATTGTGTCAACCGGTTGAGCAGACCAGTGGAAAATGCCATTTTTCCTTTAAGTCTGTGGTTTTGTTGCAAATTGGTGAGTGCATGTGTATGTTTCACGTATGCATGATGCTCAGCATGGGCCATGATCCTATATGATTGTCCAATGTTTAAATGTTTCGCCCTTATAAATAATGTGATTAATAACGTGGTGACACACGTCAATAAGCTTCATTAATGTCCAGTGCTACAGTATTAATCTTTAACCATTCTATGTGCTAATTATATATACCCTGTATTTTCAGTTTAATCTGCTATTGTTCCAATTACTCCTGAGGAAGCTCCGTTAGGAGCGAAACTAGTTGAGTGGAAACTAAGCAGCGAATTGCATCTCTTGACAACTGAACTACACATCTATGAGGATGGTTACTTTTATGTATTTTTTTTTCAATGTTATGTAATAAAATATAATCTTTTAAAGATTTGATTTCTGTGTTTATCTCTACCAAGCACCGTTTTTTCTAAAAATCCCAGGGTATTGAGTATACCCATTGTCCCCCTTTTTCAATTTTCAGTTAAATTGGGATGTGGTGCTTCATGATTTGACCAAGAGTGCCCTAATACATTATTTTGTTTATACATGAAATTTATGGACTTGATATATTTGGACTTTTTTTCCCAAATAGTTTTTATTAGGATTTTTTTTTAAAGGTTATGAAACGCTCAAAAAAAGCGCATATTTAATGTCAGGTACAGAAAGACTTCCAACCGCAACATTTTGTGTACACACATTGCAAGGTAGGCAAATGAGAGAAAGTGATATACATCTGTTCCCAATTAACATCAGGCATGGGTGTGGAAGACTTTGGCATGGTAAAGGCCTACAATATGTAGGCAAATAACTAACCCCCCCCCAAAAAAAAAAAAAAAAAGAAGAAAGACATATACAGTATACGTTGCCCTGCCATCCCATAATGGTATCCATTCGATAACATTCTCCACTCCTTACTTATACCACTTCAAACAATCCTGTGTAGCGTATACACATATAAGAATAGGCTTGAGTACTCCTGTAGTGCTTGTCTATTACTCCTCTTGTCAACATTGCAGTAGCCTGAGTGAGACAAGCGATAGAGGGGCTAAACCTGGTACTGCTAACTACGGCTCCCATAATTGAAAGAATTTATTGGGGTTACCCCTGCATTGGTACACCTGCTATTCCTTTAACAATGTGTCATTAATGTGCATTTGCCAGTCTTTAAATGTAGGGTAAGTAGGAGATAACCAGGGGAAAAAGACACTAAAGGCACTTGTTCTAAGATATTCTGCCAGGAGTCATCGGATACAGCACCTAGATCCCTTTCCCACCCACTTCGCCCTGGGAGAACTAAATGAGCAAGGAAATTACCCTAAAGCTGTTTGTACAAAGTAGATATAAGGCCTCTCTTAGTAGAGGTACTCGTGAGGGAATTTATTAATGGCATAGATTTTACATTAAGCTTTATTTTCCGAGACTGTGTGGCATAATTGGAGATATTTCAGAAAAGTGGGAAGCTGGCGATTAATACATTTCTTGAAGATCCTGAAATTAGTGTAAAGTATTTTGAGTACCGTATATACTCGAGTATAAGCTGACCCGAGTATAAGCCGAGGTGCCTAATTTTACCACAAAAAACTGGGAAAACGTATTGACTCGAGTATAAGCCTAGGGTGAGAATGCAGCAGCTACTGTAAGCGGAAAAGAGGGTCAACGGTGCCCATTTGCAGCTTCACTGTGCCCATTGCAACCTTACTGTGCCCAACCTCACTGTGCCCATTGCAACCTCACTGTGCCCATTGCAACCTCACTGTGCCCGAGTCAGTGTACCTGATATTGGTGACAGGCTGCGGGCGTCCATTCATTGTTTAATAGTCGCAGTCTCCTGCGGGCGTCCATTGTTTAAAAGTCGTGGTCTCCTCCTGGTCCCGTTCCGTGATAGGCGTTTCCCAGCAGACACTGTGTTCAGTGTTCCACCAATCACGGAGAGGTCCTTTCATCCTCGGACAAGCGGACGTCCGTGATTGGTGGAACACTGAATACAATTGAGTCCGAGGATGAGAGAACATCCGTGATAGGCGGAACACTGAACACAGTGTCTGTTGGGAAACGCCTATCACGGAAGGGACCAGGAGGAGACCGCGACTTTTAAACAATGGACGCCCGCAGCCTGTCACCAATATCAGGTACACTGACTCGAGTATAAGCCGAGGGGGGTATTTTGAGCCTTAAAAAAAGGGCTGAATGTCCCTTATACATGCGGATCAGGCAGGTTTTATGCCGGGCCGCAATACTTCTTTTAATCTACGCAAACTATACATCAACCTTCAAGCTACGCATGCAGAAGTTGGGTCACGGGTGGTGGTGACATTAGATACAGCAAAGGCGTTTGATTCGGTGGAGTGGGGATATCACTGGAGCTGCTTGGAGGGATATGGCTTTGGACCACGGTTCATCAAGTGGGTCCAACTGCTGTATCAGGCGCCCACAGCCAAGGTGGTGGCCAACGGCTGGCCGTCTCGAATGTTTGACCTTAGTAGAGGCACGAGACAGGGCTGCCCTCTTTCACCACTGCTATATGCCTTGGCCGCGGAACCCTTGGCCATGTCCATCCAAGCTAATCCGGAGATCAGGGGACTGAGTTCTGGCACTCTGACTGAAAAGATCAGCATGTATGCAGATGACACATACCTGGCGCACTCGGGCCCCTCTCTACATGAGGCTCTCCAGACAATTGAACGATTCGGGACTTTTTCCGGCCTTAAAATCAACTGGGGGAAATCCCAAATTCTTCCACTCGACAGCTTCCCACCGACTGAATTTCAAGACAGTTTGCCATTACAACGAGTCAGTACCAATAAATACTTAGGGATATGCGTATCCAGAGCACCGGCGGATTATATACACTTAAATCTAGATCCCCTAATTTCCCATGTTAAGTCCAAAATACGAGCCTGGGCCCGTCTACCACTAGGGGTTTGGGGCTGGGTAAACCTCATCAAAATGGTCCTCCTACCCAAGATACTCTATGTTCTCTGGCACTCCCCGGTGTACTTACCCCTGAAACATTTTAAATCCCTTGAGGCCCTTCTCAAACCTTTCGTGTGGGGAAACAACAGACACAAGGTAGCTTGGCGGGTGCTTAAAAACACCACAGACCTGGGGGGCACCGCCCTCCCTGATTTTAATCTCTACTATATCGCATCACAATTATCCCAACTGTACCATATTGACAAGATGGAAAAGAAGCGGTTTCTTCAGCTGCTCTGCCCAAGGTGGGCTTGGCACACTGAGGACTCAATCTACGCCCTGGTGATGGGCTCTAATGGTGCGGGACAGGGGGATGACAGACAGACTCTGCTATATCACTACAGACGCATATGGGACCTAGCTTCTGCCAAGCTAGGGATACCAATCTATAATGACTACACTCCATTATGGCATAATAAAACTCTGTCAGAATTCCTGCAACTGCCTGATGCGGACCTATGGTCTAACCATGGTATTCTCTACATGCACCAACTGTTTGCCGGCGGGAACCCTCAAAACTTTCCCCACGCTTAGCGAAGAATTCTCACTTCACAGAAACATGCTCTTTCGATTCTTGCAGGTGAGACACGCAGCCCGGGCTCAGTTTTCAGAGTCCACACCGCAGTCTGCTACAGTATGCTTACTACCCCTGTTTCCACCAAGTTGGCATATAAACTCAAACCTAGATGGGAGAGAGTGATAGGCCCCTTGGAGGATGAAGAATGGGAGGAGGCTCTAGAATCCTGCAAGGCTATCTGACCCAGGCTCTCCGACAGATTGACTCAAATTTACATTATCCATCAGGCATATCTCACCCCCCCTTCGGGTTGCCAGATATAGAAGCACCCAATCTACCCTCTGTCAGATGTGTGGGAGGGAGGTGGGTAACGTTCTTTCAATTACTATGGTCATGTCCCAAAATACAGGGCCTGTGGGAGCAAGTTGTAACCTTCCTGCACGACCACATGGGCTCTCCGGTCACGTTAGACCCAAAACAATGCCTATTCGGGGTGCTTCTGGATACCATAGACAAATACACAAAGACGTTCCTGCATGAGACCTTGTTCTCGGTGCGGAAGGTTATTGTCCGGCAGTGGATGCGACCCGTGCCCCCTAGGTTGGTGGAGTGGAAGGTGGAGGTCAGAAATAATTTACTGTATGTTATATACATTAACAGGGAATGCCCAACCAAATATGACAAAATATGGAATCGTTGGCTACAAGACTCTGATTCTTGCACGTAAGGCACCTTGGGTTTGTGTTGCCCGAAGGTTGACCTGCCCCTAGCCGGGTATGTTGTTACAGGTCTAGACGACCTCCATGGTCGGCACCAGATACTGCTCTTTTTCTGTTTCTGTTATTTTTTCCATATGTTTATTATTCATGATACCAGCCTTGAACTGTCTGTATTCTGATTGCTGTACACCCTCATGTTATCATTTTTACACTGTGGATGTATGTAATAACTTGTATGCACTTTTTGTCATAATAAATCTGGTTATAATTTTTTTTTTTTTAAATTGGAAATATATACATTCCTTTAAAAAAAAAAAAAGGGCTGAAAAACTTGGCTTATACTCGAGTATATATGGTTATATATATATATATACACACAATATAAATATATATACAATATCTCACAAAAGTGAGTACACCCTCACATTTTTGTAAATATTTTATTATATATTTTCATGTGACAACATTGAAGAAATGACACTTTGATACAATGTTAAGTGGTGAGTGTACAGCTTGTATAACAGAGTAAATTTGCTGTCCCCTCAAAATAACTCAACACACTGATGAGACCAAGATAAACTTATTTGGTTCAGATGGTGTCAAGCGTGTGTGGTGGCAACCAGGTGAAGAGTACAAAGACAAGTGTGTCTGGCCTACAGTCAAGCATGGTGGTGGGAGTGTGATGGTCTGGGGCTGCATGAGTGCGGCTGGCACTGGGGAGCTACAGTTCATTGAGGGAACCATGAATGTCAACATGTACTGTGACATACTGAACCAGAGCATGATGCCCCCCCTTCGGAGACTGAGACGCAGGGCAGTATTCCAACATGATAACCACCCCAAACACACCTCCAAGACGACCACTACCTTGCTAATGAAGCTGAGGGTAAAGGTGATGGACTGACCAAGCATGTCTCCAGACCTAAACCCTATTAAGAATGTGTGGGGCATTCTCAAACAGAAGGTGGATGTCGTTATGTCGTCATGGAGGAGTGGAAGAGGACTCCAGTGGAAACCTGTGAAGCTCTGGTGAACTCCATGCCCAAGAGGGTTAAGGCAGTGCTGGAAAATAATAGTGGCCACACAAAATAATAGGATTTTTATAACAGCTTACCTGTAAAATCCTTTTCTTGGAGTACACCACGGGACACAGAGCTAGTCATTACATAATGGGTTAAGGGTCACCAGCGGTGATTGGACACTGGCACAACCAATGGAAGACAGTTCCCCTCCATATAACCCCTCCCATCAGGGAAGTACCTCAGTTTTGTAGCAAAGCAGTAAGGTTCCCATAAGAAGGGGGGGACCTCTGTGTCCCGTGGTGTACTCCAAGAAAAGGATTTTACAGGTAAGCTGTTATAAAAATCCTATTTTCTTTATCGTACACCACGGGACACAGAGCTAGTCATTACATAATGGGACGTCCCAGAGCAATGCTCATATGAAGGGGGGGAGACACAGATCAAAACAGGCCGCTTGCGGACCAGAAGCCCTATACTGCTGCCTGCAGCACACTTCGCCCAAAGGCGGAATCCTCATGTCCTTTCACATCTATTTGATAGAATTTGGAAAATGTATGGACTGAAGACCAAGTTGCAGCTTTACAGATCTGAGCCATCGAAGCCTGGTGGTGCACTGCCCATGAAGCACCTATCGCCCTGGTAGAGTGCGCCTTAACAGGAAAAGGAGGAGTCCTGTTCTTTAAACCATAAGCTTGAATAATTACTTGTCTAATCCACCTGGAAATGGTGGATTTTGATACCGCTTGGCCCTTCTTGGGCCCATCTGGTAAAATAAACAAAACATCTGTTTTACGTATCTGAGCGGTTGCTTGCAGATACACCTTTACCGCTCTCACTGGATCTAGAGAGTGTAATAATTTTTCCCCCGCCGTCCGCGGGTTTGGAAAAAAGGAAGGCAGAACAATGTCTTGATTCAAGTGAAAAGCCGACACCACCTTAGGTAGAAAAGCCGGATGGGGTCGTAGTACGATTTTGTCCTTGTGACAAATTAGATAAGGCTCTTTACAAGAAAGAGCTGCTAGCTCTGATACTCTCCAAGCAGAAGCTATAGCAATCAGAAAGGCCAACTTCCTACTTAATATAATTAAAGGAATATGGCGAATAGGTTCAAAAGGTTGCTTTTGCAACACTGACAATACCAAATTCAAATCCCATGGACACAAGGGAGTCCTAACTGGAGGATTTATCCTCAGTACCCCCTTAATGAATGTCCGAACTAGGGAGTGAGATGCCAATGGTCTCTGAAAGAAGACTGATAGAGCCGATATTTGCCCTTTGATGGTGCTAAGGGCTAAATTCATATCCACTCCTAACTGGCAAAAAGCAAGAATCCTACTTATTTCATACTTCTGAGGATTCCAACATCTGGATTCACACCAGGAAACGTATGCTCTCCAGACTCTCTGATAAATGAGTCTGGAGGCTGGCTTTCTAGCATTAATGAGCGTAGAAAGAGCCGGACCAGAGACCCCTCTCTTTTTAAAAATGTGGGTCTCAGCAGCCAGGCCGTCAACTTTAGCCTTTGTAAGGAAGGGTGGAATACTGAACCCTGTGACAGCAGGTCGTGTCGGAGTGGAAACTTCCAGGGCCTTCCTATCGCCGTTTTTACAATCTCGGCGTACCAAGGCCTCCTGGGCCAGTTTGGGGCCACTAGGATTACTGGTATTCCCTCCTCCTTGATCCTGCGAAGCAGTCTTTGTAGAAGAGGGATCGGAGGGAATGCCTAGATCAGTGAGAACTGATTCCATGGAGTTATTAGAGCGTCTGTATTATTAGAGCGTCTGTCCCGTAGGCTAGAGGATCTCTCGTTCTGGACACAAAGTTGTCCAATTTCTTGTTGAACCTGGCAGCTAGCAGGTCTACATCTGGGTTTCCCCATCTCAGACATATGGCCTGAAAGATCTCGGGGTGAAGAGACCACTCCCTGGTAGCAGCTGCTGACGACTCAGGTAGTCTGCTTGCCAATTTTCCATCCCTGGAATGAAGATTGCAGAAAGGCAAGGTACATGCTCTTCTGCCCATGCCAGGATCCGGTTCACCTCTCTTTGGGCTGCCCGACTGCGGGTGCCTCCTTGGTGATTGATGTAAGCTACTGCCGTAGCATTGTCGGATTGAACCCGAACTGGGTAGCTCTGTAACCTGTATGTCCAGGTTTTGAGGGCTAGATATACCGCCCGGATCTCTAGCACATTGATGGGCAGGATCCCCTGAGTCTTGGCCCAGGTTCCCTGGGTAGAAGCCTCCTCGAATACTGCACCCCAGTCCGATAGGCTGGCATCCCTAGATACCACCTTCCAGGCCACTGGGAGGAAGGACTTTCCCTTCCGTAAATTCCTGGCTTCTAGCCCCCAATCGAAGCTGTGGCGTACTTGTGAGGACAGGCGCATGGGTATATCCAGAGCTTGGCTCTTCCTGTTCCAGGAAGCTAAAATATTGCCTTGAAGTAGTCTCGAATGAAACTGGGCGTAAGGGACCGCCTCGAAGGAGGCTACCATCTTTCCCAATAGTCTCATGCAAAGGCGAATAGACGGCCTCTTTTTTGCTTTGACCTTGTGGATCAGGTCTTTCAGAGACTGTATCTTCGGTTCTGGCAGGTATACCCCGTTTTGGGCTGTATCTATGATCATGCCCAGGTACCCTATCCTTCTTTGGGCCTGGAGAGAGGATTTTTGTAAATTTATAATCCATCCTAAATGCTCCAGGTATCCTACTGTAGTGTGTACAGCGTGACCCAATCCGTCCTTTGACTGATCTATTACTAGTAGATCGTCCAGATAGGCTGTTACCGCAATGCCCCGTGTTCTTAGGTTTGCTAACAGAGGAGCTAGCACCTTTGTGAATACTATGGGCGCGGTGGCTACACCAAACGGCAGAGCCACAAATTGAAAGTGGCGATCTTCTACCGCAAACCTTAGGAATCTTTGGTGAGCGGGGAGGATGGGTATGTGTAAATGTGCGTCCTTGATATCTATGGGCGCCATGAATTTTCCGCCCTTTAAAGTGGCGGCCACGGATCGGATCGTTTCCATTCGAAAATGGCGATCGTTCAGGAACCGATTTAGGGATTTTAGATCCAGGATGGGTCTGACATCTCCATTTGGCTTTGGAATCACAAAGAGGTTTGAGTAAAAACCTGAACCTCGCTCTTTTTGGGGTACGTCTGTAACTACCCCTTGAGCCATTAAGTGATTCAAACCTTTGAAGAAGGATTCTCTTTTTTGTGGATCCTTGGAGAGTCTTGAACCTCGGAATTGAGAAGATGGGATCTCTCGAAATTCCAGTTTGTACCCTGAGGATATTGTGGATACTACCCAATTGTCCTGGATTTCTGACCACCAAGTTGCTCAGAACTGACAAAGCCTTCCTCCCACTCGGCCGAGCGGGGGCGCCCCTTCACTGAGAGGCTTTGGGGGCTTGCTTATTAGCTCTTGCACCCCACGGCTTCTTGTTCTTCTGAGCTTGCCCCTTGGCTTTTGTGGGCGGCTAAAACAGGCCGCCGCCACTGGTTGGAGTCAGATTTCCCGGGAGCTGGGGAGAGAGCGTTTAAAACAAGATCTCTTGTTTTTCTTTCTCTCAGGTAAAAGTCGTTTTACCACTTGATCTTCTGTATCTATTTTTCTAAATCTTCCCCAAATAGGCGTTCGCCATGGAACGGGAACTTGCCAACAGCTTTTTGCATGGGGTCTCCGCTGACCAATGCTTAAGCCAAAGTACTCTGCGCATCTGTACCAGCTGGAGTGTAAGGCGTGATGCCTGTATGATAGAATCTCTCATGGCATCCACTGTGAAGCATAAGGCTTTAGGCAAATTTTCCCAATTTCTAGCCTGCTCTGAAGGCAGTTCCTTCAGCCCCTGCTTTACCTGTTGGCTGATGACCTGACACATACCGACTGCTGCTACTGCAGGTTGGGTAATTGAGCCGGCCAAAAGGAAGGAGGATTTCAACTTCCTCTCAGAAGGATCTTTTAAACCCTTGTACATTATCCACCGGACATGTCAGGTTTTTATTTACACAAGAAATAGCCGCAACTACCGCAGGCAGGCTCCATTTCTTTAAAAAAAAAAAAATTCCCCATAGGATAAAGAATGTTAAACCTTTTTGGAGGTGAGAAACGCTTATCTGGATGTTGCCAGTTTGCGTATATTAGATCCTCTAGTAACGGATGAACCGGGAAGGAGCATGCACCTTGCAGGGATCTTAATGACCCTAGGGAGGAGACAGGTAATTCCGTTACCTCCGCAGAGGTTAACTTAAATGCACTGCTATAGCATTGTACCTGTGACCTTAAAATCTGGCTCCTCATCCTCTGCTGATGTAGCCTCCTCCTCCTCATCCTCCTCCCTCAGGTACTTCTGAAGGGAGGTCCAATACTGGAAGAGACCTGCTTCGCTTATTGTCCCTTTTTAGAGGACTTAGCGATTAAGGTAGCAATTTTTTCCTCCAGATTATTTAGGGCAGCTGATAAAGTGTCCTCAGTGACATATACAGGCCCAGGCTTCACTGGGGAAGCCGCCATACCTGACAGAGGTAATGGCTCATCCTGAACAGGTGCATTTAGCAACACAGGAGAGAAAGGTACCGAGTCAGCACAGTTAGAGCCTCCTCTCAGGCGGTGGTGCTTTCTTATCTCTTTTTGTCCGTATTACTTCCCCTGGAAGGCTTACTGTTTAGACAAAATACAAGGTACCTAAATGCATATACTACCGTGTTTAGTTTAGCAAATACATTAAGTATGCAACTTTTAACACATAACTATGCATAACATGGATGTCTTCTAGGAAGTACCCAATCCAACCACATGGAGTCTTACGTCCCTGTATAGCTGCTGTGTTTCTCTGCCAGGAATAAGAGAACTAACGAGCTTGCTTGCTGCTGCAGTGCTTCTCACACTGACAGTCTTTTAAATTTGGCGCCGTTTCTGTGCCTGCGCGCGCCACGTGCCCGCGCACGCCTTCGCCCCCCCCTCCGATAAAACGCGCTCCCGCGCGCGCGCGGCCCTTAGCGCTATGGCGGTGGCCATAGTGAGAGAGGACTCTCATCAGCCCTTGTTCCCACTTACCTGCATCTGCAGGTGTCTGGTCGGCCACCGAAAGGAGGATCGGGGTGCCCCAGCAAGCTCAGCAGCGGAGGTGACGAGCAGTGTACTTCGCCGAAGCCGACACTGAACAGAGTGAGGTGAGTATATTCAGCTCTTTACTCCCCCCAGTGGTGGAAAAAAAGAAGACATCCACTTTTTGAAAAAGGTCCCAACCTAGTTATGGACCTTCTAATCTCACCTTATCCACGCCGCAGGTTTTTCTGCTGAAAGATTTCAGACAGATACCAAACTTCACCCTTCACGGTGGGCTATGTGTGCCAACCTTCAGGGATATGGGTTCCTATTTAAAGGATACCTCTCCCCTGGGCCTTGTACAAGACTCTTACCAGGACTTTATAGCGAAATAGCGAAAGTGCTGGATCTTAGAGCCCAGTCCTCCGAAGAGAGACATTACAGGCGACGCCTCATGGATGAGGCCCGGATCCCATCCAGATTCAGCTCATTTGTAGGCGTCTTGGATGGATCCGAAAGCATAGCTCTTTTACCCCCAGAGGGTCTCTTTGGTAGAGCTTTCCTTTAGCACCTCCTAACGCGTCCAACACCTTTCGACACTGGCGAAAAAACTGAGGTACTTCCCTGATGGGAGGGGTTATATGGAGGGGAACTGTCTTCCATTGGTTGTGCCAGTGTCCAATCACCGCTGGTGACCCTTAACCCATTATGTAATGACTAGCTCTGTGTCCCGTGGTGTACGATAAAGAAATTGACACTTTGGGCGCAATTTGGACATTTTCACTTAAGGGTGTACTCACTTTTGTTGCCAGCGGTTTAGACATTAATGGCTGTGTGTTGAGTTATTTTGAGGGGAGCAAAAATTTACACTGTTATACAAGCTGTACACTCACTACATTGTAGCAAAGTGTAATTTCTTTAGTGTCACATGAAAAGATATAATAAAATATTTCCAAAAATGTG
Source organism: Rana muscosa (assembly GCA_029206835.1). Lineage (NCBI taxonomy): Eukaryota > Metazoa > Chordata > Amphibia > Anura > Ranidae > Rana > Rana muscosa. The sequence continues at coordinate 365,559,180 of CM055116.1, forward strand.
AGGGGTGTATTCACTTTTGTGAGATACAGTATCTGATCTACAAACCGTATTCCTTTAGCATACAAGTACCCAAAACCCTCTAATTTGCAAAGTTCCTCTAATCTGGGATTGTCCCATAGAGGCATGTATACTGAACGCCATTGTAGCTCATGATACATTTCATTTCTTGCCAGACCCTTTGTATTAACTGTAATGCCGTGTACACACGACCGTTTTTACTGACAAGAAAAATTTCATTTTTTTAAATGGTCATTAAAAATGATCGTGTGTGGGCTTCAGAGCATTTTTCACGACGTGAAAAACGGCCATGAAAAAATTGGAACATGCTCTAATTTTTGTAGGCTTTAACGACGTGAAAAAAAATACGCATGCTCAGAATCAAGTATGAGACGGGAGCGCTTGTTCTGGTAAAACTAGCTTTCGTAATGGAGATAGCACATTCGTCACACTGTAACGGACTGAAAAGCACGAGGCTGAAAAGCGCGAATCGTCGCTCAACAAACTTTACTAACATGAATGGTGGCGCCATCCGAATGGAACTTCCCCTTTATAGTGCCGTCGTACGTGTTGTACGTTACCGCGCTTTACTCAAGCATTTTTTTCCACGATAGTGTGTAGGCAAGGCAGGCTTGAGAAGAATCACGTCGAGAAAATGCAGTTTTTTTCAATGACATTAAAAACGGTCGTGTGTACGCGGCATAATGCTAGACCCAAGTTGGCCCCAGCAAAGGCATCAGACTGCAAATGTGCCAGAAGACTGTACCTAGAAGAGTGTGTCAAACAAGAATGGCTTAAATAGGATTGGCTAAATACACAGCATCCCAACCCACAAAATGTTGCAACTGAGCCACCGAAAAGTGAACTCTAGGATAAGGGACAACCAAGCCGCCCTCGGTTTTAGGCAATTGTAATCAGAGTGGGAAAAATTACATCTATTTTTCTAAACACATACAGTATCCAAATGGGCAAGTTGTGTAAAATATAGAGTAGTTGTGGAGCCCAAATCATTTTTACAAGTTTTGTATGCTAACTATGGACAAGGATAATTTTGTGCAAATTTTACTTTTGTTTTAAATTTGTAAAGAACGGGGCAAGATTACACTGTAAATAGTCCTCCACTTCGGGAGATACACAAATTCCAAATTATTTAAAAGAGGAGACAACCGCACTTGGGCACTTGGTGAGAGGACCGGAGAAACCGCTATACTGTGCTAATTGAGGAGAGTCAAAAGCTGTTGCTGGTTAAAAAATGCACCCATAAAGAGGAAGAGGCAGTTGCAGTAAACCAAATGAGTGTGAGAAGGCAAAAATGTAATGAGTGCCAGGGCTGCACAGGTGCAATAAGATCCTAGGTCGTACAAGTAGACTAGGTGCAACAAGAGAAAAGTGGTGCAGGCATAGTAGTTCTGGACACAGCACACAGCCACAACCACTGGAAGGGTGGTCGACTGCTCTCACACACTCCAAGGGGTTTAGGAGATAAAGAATAAGGAGATAAAGAAAAAGGCACCCTGGGAATGAATGGTTAAAGAACTTCTTAACAGGAGGATATACTCTCCATGATGAGCACACCCTCACAGGGTTCTTAGGGACAGAGCTCTGGGGCTTGCAGACCACAGCTCTGCACCTGTAAAGTACCTTAAATGTTGTACATTGTGCGTACAGCAGGTTTAACTGCATGTTATTATTACAGACCGCTCCCACTTCTTCCATCAAGCGGTGTCTGGGAACAGCCCCCAAGGCTCTTCCGAGAAGTCAGAAGCTGCAGTAAAAGCTGCACTGGCTATACTTGACAGGAGAGTTACTTTGGTAGAAGAATAATCATCAGGGACAAAGAGAAAAAAACCTTCATAAAAAAAGAAGTAAACTTCTACCAGTAGAGAAGAGGTCCATCACCTAAGAACACTAGCAAAAAAATGTGTGTCTCTTGCAAACAAAATTATAGCAGGCTGGTATTGTTTCAATAGGTTAACAATAGCATTCCACGTTGTGTCATCCCTCATACATTTCAAGAAACCACATTAATAGAAATATTCATATTTCAAATAACCATTCTCAAGAAAAAATAAAAATAATTATAGTGCTTAGTTTGCTTAAACTTAGCTTTGTTTTATAGAAAGTGAATAGTACAGCGGGTCTTTGGAATGTAATGATATTGAGCCCCCTGTGTAAAAGCTACTGTGATCATTACAGGAATGCGACAGTCACATATGTCTCACAAGCCACACAGCTAGCTCTGTTGTAGATGAATAATGCAACCAACAGCTACTCACCTGCCTCCTTGCACAGAGCTACTAAATCTGCCCCCACGTAGCCATGGGCACTGTCTGCCAACTGTACTAGTTCCTCCAATGAAAGCTGATGCGGAACGTTAATAAGTGTGCGTCTGAGGATGTCTAGACGTCCCAGAGAATTAGGAATTCCAATTTCTATTTCTTTGTCAAACCGCCCCGGTCTCCGTAATGCAGGATCCAATGAATGAGGACGATTAGTTGCACCAAGGACCAAAAGCTTTCCTTGATTTTCTTCCTATAACATAAGCAAAGTAAAATCATCAGTTTCTTACTGAAATAAACCTCTAGAAAAAAACTGTCCCTGCTTATAATTTTTTTTTTTCTATTTAAAGCTCCAAATGCAGTCCACATAGTCAGGTGCATTTTAGTTAAGTTTTTATTAAAACTACATTTAGCATTTTTAAGCCCAGGGTTAGGAAAAAAGGCTTGATTTTTAGGTGTTATAAATGTAATTTTTCTAGCATAATAAATTTGTTTTTCTTTCTCTGCATGTAAAAAACATTATTAGATATACTGAATTTCATGTTACCAAAACTGTCACACTGAAGCCTCGTACACACGACCGGTTTTCTCAGCAAGAAAACTGCTGGGAGAGCTTTTTGCAGAGAAAACCGGTCGTGTGTATGGTTTCTCAGCAGGAAAACTGCCGGGAATCTCGACGAGAAAAATAGAGAACCTGCTCTCTATTTTCTCGTCGTGATTCTCTGCGAGTGTTTCCTGCTGAGAAACCCGGTCGTCTGTATGCTTACCTGTCCAGGGAAACCCGCGCATGCTCGATGAGACTTTGACGCATGCGTGGTAGCATACAAGGGTAGTGTAGGGTGTAGCAAGATGGCATGACGGCATCGAATGTGACGAGCGCCGGCTCGTCGTAGTCGATGACATCACCGCGTTCTTGCCATTCAAAAGAACGGCGATTCTTTTGAATGGCGCGTGTGTACACAGGGCATGGCAAGACAAGCTTGCCAGGAATCCTGTCGAGAAAAACCGACGTTTGGCTTTACAATTACCAGTTTTAGTTTCCTGATAATGTACTGCCCCCCGGGGAGGCCTAACCCCCAACGGCTGACATTTCAGACAAGTTTCTGAAGTTCTTTTGGGGATTAGATTAGAACTGCAAGACACGAAAATACTTAACCACTTGCTCTTTAGTGGCTAGTACTTGGAGATATGTGGCATATTTACTTGCACATGTAACAACAGAAGTTTGCCAGCAAAGGTAAAGCCTAATTCCAGCCAAAACCCTTTTTTAATTTTTGGATAAATGGGGAGTTAAGATATGAAGCAAGGAAAAAAAACTCCCACTTTCTGTCTATTTCATAGGTGTTTGACAAAGAGGAAGTGATATGGGATGTCCCAAAAGTAGTGCTCTCTGTGGGATTTTTTTATTTTTTTTCAAATGTCAAGCGCTGGAAGTCCAATGAGAAAATTTCATGTAATACCTGGCCTAGTTCTACTCTGGAAATCCTGTGGCTCACGCATTCCCGGTGGGCAACCAGCTGTGAAGCCACAAGGAGTCACTGCCAGCTGCTTACAGTTAAGATGCCAGCGCCGGGGACTAAATAATGGTACAGAAACCAGCTCAGATGAGGACAGCGCTGGATCCCTGTAAAGGTAAGCGTCTGTTTTTTTAAAAGTCAGCAGCTGCCGTTTTTGTAGCTGCTGACCTTTAATTTTTTTACACATACGACCGAAGTTCCTCTTTAACCATTTCAGCCCCGGACCATGTGGCTGCCAAATGACCAGGCCACTTTTTGCAATTTGGCACTGCGTCGCTTTAACTGACAATTGCGCGGTCCTGCGACGTGGCTCCCAAACAAAATTGACATCCTTTTTTCCCACAAATAGAGCTTTCTTTTGTTGGTATTTGATCACCTCTGCTGTTTTTATTTTTTGCGCTATAAACAAAAATAGAGTGATTTTTATCGTGACTGCGACTTTATGGCGGACACATCGGACACCTCTGACACATTTTTGGGACCTTTGTCATTTTTACAGCGATCAGTGCTATAAAAATGCACTGATTGCTGTGAAAATGACACAGTGAAGGGGTTAACCACTAGGTGGCACTGAAGGGGTTAAGTGTGTCCTAGGGAGTGATTCTAACTGTTAGGGGGAGGAGCTACCAGTGACATGTCAGCGATCACTGTTCCCGATCACAGGGAACAGTAGATCCCTGACTTTGTCACTAGGCAGAAAAGGGAAATGCCTTGTTTACAAAGGCATCCCCCTGTTCCGCCTTTGCTGACCGCAATTGCGAGCCGCCTGGCAACATCCAGTTCCCAGGACCCGCGGGCACACTCGCGCGCCCGCTGGGCGGCAAATTTGAAGGGACGTACAGGTATTTGCCTGCCCGTGCCATTCTGCCGACGTATATCGGCGTGCGGCGGTCGGCAAGCGGTAAAGGATAAGTTCCCCTTATGCAACATGTTACAACATGTTACAGATGCACTGGCCCCCTCTCCCCCTGTTCTGACAGCTAGCGGGGGATCCTCCCCCCCCCCGCTAGCTGTTACAATATGCAAAACAGTGTTCTGTGAATGGGGAAACTACAAAGTCTGGCAGCCGTTGCGGCTATAGGCTTGTAGTTCTCAATGAGCTACCACAACGTTGTTGAGCACTGTGGTAATTCATTAAGTCTTCCTGTAACAGTGTAACTACCATGCAATATCAGAGGTACGGCCAGACAGATACAAAGACAGTGTGCAGAACCCTGGCAATCTTTACAGGTTCATTCCAAAAAAACAAAACAATAAATGCATATTTTTTTACATGCAAAAAATGAGCATGTATTATCTTTTTGTAAAAGTGAAATTATCCTTTAAGGAACCGGTTTGTTTAAAGTGGAGCTCCACCCTAATTTTTAACTGCTGCTACTCGGATTCCTCCCCCCCTCCGGTGTCACAATTGACACCTTTCAGGGGGGAAGGGGGTGAAGATACCTGTCTAAGACAGGTATTTTCACCCACATCCGGGAGTCCTCTCTCCGGGAATCTGCGGGAGTGACGTCACTTCCCCCAGACTTCCCGTAGTGTTCTGGGAGACACTCGGCTCCCAGAACACAGGAGCACCAATCAGAACGGCGCAGCCCGACTCGCGCATGCGCCGTAGGGAACCGGGCATGAAGCCGCAGGGCTTCACTTCCTGGTTCCCTCAGCGAGGATGGCGGAGGGAGCAGCAGAGCGACGAGCGATTGCTTGTCCTCTGCTGCGGACGTCGCTGGACTCCAGGACAGGTAAGTGTCCAAATATTAAAAGCCAGCAGCTGCTGTAGCTGTAGCTGCTGGCTTTTAATATTTTTTTTTCCGGCGGAGCTCCACTTTAAGTAAATGGATTCTACATTCTTTGTGCTTTATTTATATGTTTGATGTTAGACTGCTACTCCCCTATCCTATTACAGTGATAACAAGCTATTGGAAGACCAGAAAATAGGATTTTTATAACAGCTTACCTGTAAAATCCTTTTCTTGGAGTACATCACGGGACACAGAGCGACATAGTCATTACTAATGGGTTATATAGATACCGTCAGGTGCTGGCACTGGCAACTTCCAAAACCGGAAGTACCCTCCCCTATATAAGCCCCTCCCATCCGGGAGCACCTCAGTTTTGTAGCAAAGCAATAAGTGTCCCTAAAGAGGGGCGGGAGCTCTGTGTCCCGTGATGTACTCCAAGAAAAGGATTTTACAGGTAAGCTGTTATAAAAATCCTATTTTCTTTCTCGTACATCACGGGACACAGAGCGACATAGTCATTACTAATGGGATGTCCTAAAGAAATGCCAAATGAGGGGGGGGATACACCATATATAAGCTGAGCGCTATCAGACATGAGGATCTTTTGCAGCCTGCAACACACTGCGCCCAAAGGCGACATCCTCCTGACTTCTAACGTCCACCTGGTAGAACCTAGTAAACGTGTGTACCGAAGACCATGTTGCGGCCTTACAGATTTGAGCCAGGGAGGCCTGGTGATGCACTGCCCATGAAGTTCCAACTGCTCTCGTGGAGTGCGCCCTAACTTTGAACGGAGGCGGTCTACTTCTCAAGCCATAGGCTTGTATTATGACCTGTCGAATCCACTTGGCTAAAGTAGATTTTGACGCTGCCTGACCCTTTCTGGGGCCTTCCGGCAGAATAAACAAAGTATCCGTTCTGCGAATCTGAGCAGTGGCTTTTAGATAAGCTTTAACTGCTCTTACTACATCCAAAGAATGCAATAACTTTTCCTCTACCGAAGTAGGTTTGGGGAAAAAAGAAGGAAGAACCACATCTTGGTTCAAATGAAACCTCGATACCACCTTAGGAAGAAAGGCTGGATGAGGACGTAACACTACTCTGTCCTTATGGATAACCAGATATGGCTCCTTACAGGACATAGCTGCTAATTCCGATACTCTTTTAGCTGAACAAATGGCTACTAGAAAAATCAATTTCCTGGTGAGAAGCACCAAGGAAATATGCTGTAGTGGTTCAAATGGTTGTTTCTGTAGAACCGACAAAACCAAGTTTAGATCCTATGGACATATGGGAATATTAACCGGAGGACTAATACGCATCACTCCTTGTATAAAGGCTTTGACTAGTGAATGCGAAGCCAAGGGCCTTTGAAAAAATATTGACAAGGCCGAAATCTGACCCTTGATAGTACTCAAGGCAAGCTTCCTATCTACAGCCCATTGTAGGAAGTCCAGAATCCTACCTATTACGTATTTACGTGGATGCCATTTCCTGGCCTCACACCAGGCGATGTACGCCTTCCAGATTCTATAGTAGATCTGCCTGGATACCGGTTTCCTGGCATTGATCATGGTAGACACCACAGCATTAGAGAGCCCTCTCTTTTTTAGAATGTGGGCTTCAATAGCCAGGCCGTCAAACCTAGGGCTGGTAAGGAAGGGTGGTATATCGGTCCCTGCGAAAGCAGGTCCGGACAATGTGGGAGGGTCCAAGGACTCCCCACAGACATTTTTACAATCTCCGCGTACCATACTCTTCGGGGCCACGCTGGAGCCACCAGAATCACTGGTTTCTTTTCTACCCTGATTCTGCGGAGTAATCAAGGTAACAATTGTGGCGGTGGGAATGCATATATCAGCTTGAACTGATCCCAAGGGAACACTAGGGCATCCGAGCCGCAAGCTAGGGGATCCCTTGTCCAAGAGACAAACCTGTCCACTTTTGCGTTGAATCTGGATGCTAGCAGATCTACATCCGGTGTTCCCCACCGCTGACATATTGTCCGGAAAACCTCGGGATGAAGGGACCATTCCCCTGGGCATAATTGTTGGCGACTTAGAAAGTCCGCCTTCCAATTCTCCACCCCTGGAATGAATACCGCAGATATGGCTGGGACATATCTTTCTGCCCATCTCAGGATGTAATTTACTTCCCTTTGGGCTGCACGACTCCTGGTGCCCCCCTGACGATTGATATATGCCACTGCTGTGGCATTGTCTGATTGAACTCTGACAGGGGACCCTTGGAGTTTGGATGTCCATGCTACTAGGGCATACCGGGCTGCTCGTATCTCTAAGAGATTGATGGGCAGGGCCTTTTCTGCTTCTGACCACTTGCCCTGGAGAGACCATTTCTCCAGTACTGCTCCCCAGCCTATAAGGCTGGCATCTGTAGTGACCACCTTCCAGGAAATCGGACTGAAGGATTTCCCTCTTTCCAGATTCTGGGGAACCAACCACCAGCGGAGGCTCTTGCGAACGGAAGGGGACAAGGACATTGGTAAGTCCAGGGCCTGAACTTTTTTGTTCCAGGCTGACAGTATGGCCCTTTGCAATTTCCTTGAATGGAATTGACCGTAGGGTACTGCTTCGAATGATGCCACCATTTTTCCCAGCAGCCTCATGCACAGGCGTATGGATGGCTGTCTTTTTGAGCCCACTAAGTGGATCAAATCTCTCAAAGACGACCCCTTTTCTTGAGGCAAGAAAATTTTTCTCTGGTCTGAATCCAGCCTTAGCCCCAAGTATTCCAGACTTTTGACTGGTTTTAGGGCTGACTTGTCTCGGTTGATAATCCAACCGTGATATTCCAGATACTTGATTGTCTCGTGAACAACCACTTCTAGTTTTTCCACTGAGTGGTCTATCAGCAACAAGTCGTCTAGATATGCCATTATCGTTACACCTCGTGTTCTTAGATTGGCCAATAATGGGGCCAAAATTTTTGTGAACACTCTTGGTGCTGTGGCCAGACCGAAGGGTAAGGCTCTGAACTGAAAATGGCGGCCTTCTACCGCAAAGCGTAGAAATTTTTGGTGGGCTGGAAAGATGGGAATGTGCAAATAAGCATCCTTGATGTCGATCGAGGCTAACCATTCCTCCCCTTGTAGGGCAGTGGCTACCGATCGGATCGACTCCATCCGGAAAGTCCTGATATGCAGGAATTTGTTTAGCCCTTTTAGATTTAATATGGGCCTCACGTCCCCGTTTGGCTTCGGAACTGTAAAGAGGTTTGAGTAAAACCCGAACCCCCACTCTTCCAGGGGAACCTCTATAATTACTGCTTGAAGCAATAATTGTTCTAGTGCCAACAGGAGGGATCCTCTCTTCTGGGGATCCCTTGGCACGTTTGACCTTATAAGGCGGGAAGAAGGGGAGTTTTTTAACTCCAATTTGTATCCCAGATTTACTGCGGAGAGCACCCATCTGTCTCGGATCGTGTCCCGCCAGGTCTCTGTGAACAACTGAAGTCTTCCCCCCACCCGATTGGGTGGGGGCAACCCTTCATGCATTTGACTTTGGGGGAGGTTTTGTACCTCTCCTGCTCCAGGGCTTTTTGTTACCCTGCAACTGTCCCTGATTTCTACCTCCGGGATTTGACCGAGGAGGCCGTCGGAACTGTTTCACAGCCGATGTCCTAGGGACTGGAGAGGCCGGCCTTTTAAAAGAGGGACCTCTAACTCTATTTTTAACCGGCAAAAGTGTACTTTTACCGCTGGAAATTCTCTGGATATACTTGTCCAGGTCTTCCCCGAATAAGCGCTCCCCATGAAATGGGAAGCTGACCAGCAATTTTTTACAGGGAGCTTCAGCAGACCAGTTCTTGAGCCATAGAAGCCTGCGCATATGTACTACAGACAGCGTAAGGCGGGAGGCCTGATGGATTGAATCCTTTATAGCGTCCACTGCAAAGCATAAGGCTCTAGGTAGATCAGCTAGGGCAAGAGCCTGCTGATCCGGCAAGTCCCTTAAGACCTGTTTCAACTGATCCTTCACTGCTTGGCAGACCCCAATAGCTGCCACTGCTGGTTGTGTCACCAATCCTGCTGTAGAAAAAGCAGATTTTAATAAGGACTCCAATTTTTTGTCTATTGGGTCCTTGAACATTTGGACATTTTCCACCGGACATGTCAGTGATTTATTCACACAAGAGATGGCTGCGTCCACTGTAGGGACCCTCCATTTTCTGATGAACTTATCCTCCATGGGATAGACCACCGGAAATCTCTTGGGGGGAGTAAATATTTTGTCAGGATGCTCCCAATCCTGGTAAATGAGCCCCTCCAGTAAAGGATGGATCGGAAAGGAACAAACAGTCTGGGGAGCTTTTAGCGACCCCAACGAGGAGACAGAAGTGGAGGATGGCTCCGCAAGTGGCATTTTAAATGCTGTTTGGACCATATTAGTCAGGGACTGAACCCATAACCTTTCAGCATGTGATGCTGAGAACGGCTCTTCCACTGTTGATTCCTCTGCAACCGAATCGACCTCATCCTGATCCCCCTCAGGTAGGTCGACCTCTGTATGGGACTGTTGCTCTGTTAACAGGCACTCTGAGGGGGGAGACGGAGATCGAGCGCTTTTCTCCTGTGACAGGGAAGCAGCGATCAATGCTGACAATCTCTCTTCCAGCCCTCCCAGAGCTGAGGAAAAAACCTCCTCTGTTACATACACAGGAGCAGGTGAACTGAGGACAGCCACAGTACCAGGTACTCCTGAGGGTGCTCTACGGTCACTAACCTCTGATTCTTCAGGGGAGACTGGTGCAGCCAAAGCATGCCCAAGATCCTCAGAGCCCGATGGAGACCCCCTATTCCTCCTGGAATTTCTAGTCCCGGAGTTTTTAGACGGCATATTCCTAAGCCACAAAGCTGAGGTATTCCAGCCGAAATACACCAGTTACTGATAATAGTCTAGCATAAATGCTGCTATAAGAAACAGTTGGTGTCTACTAATGTGCCTTTCTAGGGGATGCCTGTATCAACCGCTTGCTGTATGCCTTTAAATGTTGCCAGCTCTGTCTCTGTACTTCATAGCCAGCTTACTACAATATTGTGGTTTTTTTAAACTGCTGGGACGCCCGCACATGCGCAGAAGCGCTGCGGCGCGCACAGAGCGTCATCCCCCAGGCTCCGCCCCCTTTCCCGGCTCACCTCTATATATAGAGGCGCGTGCACGCGCACGCGCGCGGCCACGTGCGCCCTCGGCGCTAATTTCAAAAATGGAAACAAGGGACAGGAGCCAGGGCCCCTCTTTGCGGCAGGCCGGGGGATGGACGAGCACTGCAACATGGCAGAGGAAGCAGTTTCCTATAAGAGAACTCACCATCGGCCTGGACTTTGCTCTGCTGAGAAGAAACTAGTCCACATGACAAGAAAACATTCCACAGCGGCCTCTAGTGGACAAACACAGGTACCGCAGTCTAATATATTAAATATATATATAAAAAAAATTATTTATTTTTTTTTCTTGACCACCATTAAAAAATTATTACATTTTTTTAGTAGTTACAGGCATGCACAGAATTTTGCGGGAATACCATTAGGTAACAGACAGAAAGACAAATTAGGCTTGGGGGTCCCCCAATAGAACCAAGTTCCTGGGGGCCCCCACTTACCTGTTCCCCGCCGCAGGACTTTGTTTGGTCCACAAAAGCCCAAACTTCACCTATCACGGCAGGCATTGTAATCAAACCTTCAGGGACCGGGTTCCCAAGGATTCCACTCCCCTGGACCTGTATAGCACCCTGCACAGAAAACATCTTGGTCGTGGGTATGACCAGAGCTCTGGATCCCAGGGTCCAGCTCTCCTAAGAGAAGCATTACAGGCAAAACCTTGCTCTTCCCTGCAAGGCCCGGGTACCGACCGTTTAGCTATGAAGCTTTTTTGGTCGGATCCGGAATAGCTTACTGAGGCCCAAAAGAACCTGTACGCAAGCTCAGTGAAAAACACATGTTTCTTCTTGGCCAACACCTTAGACACTGGCAAAAAACTGAGGTGCTCCCGGATGGGAGGGGCTTATATAGGGGAGGGTACTTCCGGTTTTGGAAGTTGCCAGTGCCAGCACCTGACGGTATCTATATAACCCATTAGTAATGACTATGTCGCTCTGTGTCCCGTGATGTACGAGAAAGAAATACTGATTATTGTACCATAATTAAGTCCTACACAGCACATTCCTTGTCTGATCACCACACCAGGCTACTGAATCAGTACAGAATTTAGAGCATGTATGGCTTTAATAAGGAATCGGCTGTCTTCAGGGATACCCGCCCTTAAAGTGATTGTAAAGTCTCGTGTTTTTTTTTTTTTTTTTTTAAATAACAAACATGTTATACTTACCTGCTCTGTGAAATGGTTTTGCAAAGAGCAGCCAAGATCCGCCTCTTCTTGGGTCCCTCTTCGCTGCTCCTGGCCCCTCCCTCCTGTTGAATGCCCCCACAGCAAGCAGCTTGCCATGGGGGCATCCGAGCCGGGCTGCAGCTCTGGGTGTCAATTCAGACATGGAGCCAATAGCACCGCTGCTGTGTCTCAGCCAATCAGGAGGTAGAGTCCCAGACAGCCGAGTCACTCGTGCACATCGCTGGATAGAGAGGGGGCTCAGGTAAGTATTAGGGGGGCTGATACACACAGAAGGCTTTTTATAGAATGCATTAAGATAAAAAACCTTCTGCCTTTACAACCACTTTAATTTATTTACTGCAATATATGTTACAACATGAAGACTCTCAATGTTTTGAGTTAGGATTGCACGTTACAGAGGCCTTGATGAGCAGTGTGACTTCCACATATAGTTGCAAATGTTGTGCAGATAAAACTTCTGTTTTCAAAGAAAATTGTGTCATTTGTTTATTTTTTGCAGGCTAGCTTGTAGGTCTGCTGGAAACACTTTTGTTTAGTTTGTGCTCAGTAAAAGACCTTCTATGTGCATCTTGCTTTAAATGCTAGCTATAAATTTGTGTGGTTGCCATTTTTGTTGTTCATATACAGTATGGCTACACTACATCTTTTTTTTAGTTCATTTGATCTTTTACTCTACAAGTCTTAAAAAAAGTCAATTAGGTAGTGACAACAAGGAGGAATCAAGAATCTTAGACCAATATGCTTCCTTTTCATCTAAATGAGGTAAAAGTGGAATGCACAAAGTAGAAAGGGATAACACTGCTTTCATTGTAAATATTTGTCGCATTACAACTCTTACCGAACCAATTCCATCCATCAGTGTAAGCAAAGAAGCCACAACCCTCTTCTCTACTTCATTTTGCGCCCCTTCTCTTTTTGGGCATAGAGCATCCAGTTCATCAATGAATATAATAGAAGGCTGACTATAAGGACAAGAAAATAAAGTAAATATAACATTCAATGGTGGAACTATTAAATTACATAGCAATCTGTGTTTACATATAAAGGTAAAAAAATAAAAAATTATCCATATCACATTCTCGTTGAAGCTGCTCTTTGTTAAGCTATGCTTTAGGCTGACCTTGGCTGAACAGGAGGCCTCCTCAGCAGTATGACAGCACTGCCTCAAGATAGACTGGGGTATTCCTAGGGGAGCTCTTCTGGCTGTTATCCATCTTTTTAATATTCTAAGGGTGAATCTTTTATTAACATGGTAAATTCCTGAAGCAAATAGATAGAAACCAGCTGTATGCTACGCAAGTACTTAATAGGACGTGTGGTTTCATGCAGCAAACACCCAATTGCTCTCTATGGATTTCATGTACTAAGCTTTACTACCCTCCTCATATGTTTTAGAATAGCACATCTTAGAACTCAACCTCCCAAAGAAACATCATTGTTTACAACCAGAGATAAGCTGAACACAAATTAAGTGAACCTGTAGTTTGATCATACTGGGCAAACAGTAACAGATACCCTTTGCTGTAGAGACCCTAAAGCCAGCCATACATACATCAAAATTTCAATTCATCTATGGGCAGGCTGATTTTACCCAAGTTGATCCATCGATACAACCAGTCTGTCAATTTTTTTTACATTTGATTACTGCCGGCCGTTATAGCCACTAGCAGTAATCATTGTGTTCTACCGGCCGGGAAGGCTCCCCCGGCCAGCAGAACACAATAGCACTGCGGGAGGTGTTGCCCAATCAATACTGACTGTGTTGAAAGGAAAGAAAACTGAATAATCTACAGGCCGCTTTAAGCATTTACTTGTCTTTGACTGATTCCCCAACTGTCATCATCTACTGCTGGTGCTTGAAAAAATACCTCAGGGTATGGGGGACTATGTGACACTGCCCCTGCCTTGGATAAGAGTTACAGGGATGCAAGTGAATAGTAAGTAGATAGTCCTTAGGGTCCTACAGTAAAGGGACCTTTCACTATGTCCAGTACAGGTTTACTTTCCGTAAATAATTAAATAGCATTTGTACTTCATTAAAATATAACTGAAGAAAAACTTTTATTGGTTTTAGATAGAATGGAGAGGAATTAGAACACTTTTCATTTTTATTGCTGTCTGTGTCCCTTTTGGGTATATTTACCCTCTATATGTGTCCTGGTGATCTTTATCACCAAAAGTTAAAGAACTTCACAATTTTTGAGTAGTCACCAGACTAGGAATAGAGGAAAAATCCTCAATGTGGACACTAGTGACTCTGTGACTACCATGTCCCTTACTTTTCAAGAAATTCCTCTCACATCCTGCTGTGACTGTGGAACAGGAAGAAGGCAAATCTCCCCCCTGGAGCACATATTGCAAAAAAAAAAAAAACCTTACAGGCCCCCGATTATTTTTTCCACAATGAAAAAATTGTGACTTCAGTTCTACTAAATGAGTACAATGCCATAAGGGAGAAGGATAAGGAAAAATAGGATTTTTATAACAGCTTACCTGTAAAATCCTTTTCTTGGAGTACATCACGGGACACAGAGCGGCATAGTAATTACTATGTGGGTTATAGGGCTTACCTTCAGGTGATGGGCACTGGCACACCCAAGACAGGAAGTCCCCTCCCTATATAAGCCCCTCCCGTCCGGGAGTACCTCAGTTTTGTAGCAAAGCAATAAGTGTCCCCAAAAGAGGGGTGGGAGCTCTGTGTCCCATGATGTACTCCAAGAAAAGGATTTTACAGGTAAGCTGTTATAAAAATCCTATTTTCTTTATCGTACATCACGGGACACAGAGCGGCATAGTAATTACTATGTGGGATGTCCCAAAGCAATGCCAAAATGAGGGGAGGGAGACACCATAACAAGCTGGGCGCCATCAGGCATGAGGATCTATACTGCAGCCTGCAGCACACTACGCCCAAAGGCGATATCCTCATGACCTCTTACATCCACCTTATAAAATGTTGTGAATGTGTGGACTGAAGACCAAGTTGCGGCCTTACAGATTTGAGCCAAGGAGGCCTGGTGATGCACTGCCCAAGAAGCACCAACCGCTCTAGTAGAGTGTGCTGTAATTTTAAATGGAGGCACCTTCTTTCTCAGACCATAGGCTTGAATAATAACCTGCCGAATCCACTTAGAAATAGTAGATTTCGATGCTGCCTGGCCCCTTCTGGGGCCTTCTGGCAGAATAAATAAAACATCAGTTTTTCAAATCATAGCAGTAGCTTCAAGATAGGCTTTAACTGCTCTTACTACATCTAAAGAATGTAATAATTTCTCTTCCACCGAACTAGGTTTGGGAAAAAAGGAAGGAAGAACCATATCTTGGTTCAAATGAAAACTTGACACGACCTTCGGAAGAAAGGCTGGATGTGTACGTAAAACCACTCTATCCTTATGGATAATCAAATATGGCTCCTTGCAAGATAAAGCTGCTAATTCCGATACCCTCCTGGCTGAGGATATAGCTACCAAGAATACTAATTTCCTGGTGAGGAGCACTAAAGGAATGTGGAGTAATGGTTCAAAAGGTTGTCTTTGAAGAACTGATAGAACCAAGTTTAAGTCCCATGGACATATGGGAGACCTCACTGGTGGATTGATACGAGTCACACCCTGCAAGAAGGTTTTTACTAGCGAATGTGTAGCTAGTGGCCTTTGAAAAAATATCGATAAGGCCGAAACCTGTCCCTTAATAGTACTTAAGGCTAGGTTTTTGACAACAGCCCACTGTAGGAAGTCAAGTATTCTGCCTCTGACGTACTTCCGAGGATGCCATTTCTTGGCTTCACACCATGCCACATACGCCTTCCAAACTCTATAATAGATATGTCTAGATACTGGCTTTCTAGCATTGATTATCGTAGACACCACTGTGTTAGAGAGACCTCTCTCTCTTAGAATGTGGGATTCAATAGCCAGACCGTTAAATTTAGAGTTTGTAAAGAAGGGTGGTATATCGGACCGTGCGTGAGCAGGTCTGGCCGAAGCGGAAGGGTCCAAGGCTTGCCTACCGACATTCTTACAATTTCCACGTACCAGGATCTCCGAGGCCATGCTGGGGCTACCAGAATCACCGGCCTCCTTTCCATCCTGACTCTGCGGAGGAGTCGAGGTAGAAGCTGCAGCAGCGGGAACGCATATATTAGTGCAAACTGATCCCATGGGAACACCAGCGCATCCGATCCGCAAGCGAGCGGGTCTCTCGTCCTGGACACAAAGCTGTTCAATTTCTTGTTGAACCTGGATGCGAATAGATCTACATCTGGTGTCCCCCATCTCTGACATATTGTCTGAAAGATGTCAGGGTGAAGAGACCATTCCCCTGGGGATAACTGCTGCTGACTCAGGAAGTCTGCTTTCCAATTCTCTATTCCTGGAATAAAGATAGCGGATATGCATGGGACATGTTTTTCTGCCCATATCAGGATATGATTCACCTCCTTCTGGGCCGCACCGCTCTTGGTGCCCCCTTGGTGATTGATGTATGCCACAGCTGTGGCATTGTCTGATTGGATCCTGACAGGAGACCCATGTAGCTTGGAAGTCCATGCTTCCAGGGCCAACCGTGCCGCCCGAATTTCCAGCAGGTTGATGGGCAAGGTCTTCTCGATATTCAACCACTTTCCCTGGAGTGAACATTGCTCCAGTACTGCCCCCCAGCCTAGAAGGCTGGCATCCGTAGTTACTACCCTTCAAGACATTGGAATGAACGACTTTCCCTTTTGTAAATTTTGGGGTACCAACCACCAACATAGACTCCTGCGTACTGACGACGCCAGGGACATTGGGAAGTCTAGGGCTTGAACCTTTTTGTTCCAGGCGGATAGGATGGCGTTCTGCAATTTCCTTGAATGGAATTGAGCATACGGAACTGCTTCGAATGAGGCCACCATCTTTCCCAGCAACCGCATGCAAAGACGAATGGATGGCTGTCTCTTTGCACAGATCGCTTGAATTAGTTCTCTTAAGGAAGAGATTTTCGCCTGAGGCAGAAAAACCTTTCTTTGGTCTGTGTCTATGAGTAAGCCTAAATATTCGAGTCTTCTTGCTGGCTGCAAGGCCGACTTGTCCAGATTTAGGACCCAGCCCCGGGATTCCAGGTATTGTACCGTGTTGTGTACAGCAACCCTTAGGTTAGAAGCCGACTGATCTATTATCAATAGATCGTCCAGGTAGGCCCTTATAGATATTCCCGAGTTCTTAAGTCGGCCAACAGAGGGGCCAAGATCTTTGTGAACACTCGTGGAGCCGTGGCCAACCCGAAGGGTAGCGCCACAAACTGATAATGACGCTGTTCCACCGCAAAGCGTAGAAGCTTTTGATGACTGGGGAATATAGGAACATGCAAATAAGCGTCCCTGATATCGATGGACGCCAACCATTCTCCCCCTTGTAGGGAGGCGGCTATTGACCGAATTGATTCCATACGGAACGATTTGACGATTAGGAATTTGTTTAGACCTTTGAGATCTAGTATGGGTCTTACATCTCCGTTGGGCTTTGGAACGGTAAAGAGGTTTGAGTAAAATCCCAACCTCTGTTCCTTTACCGGAACCTCCACAATTACCCCTTGGGATAATAGTCGGTCTAACGCCGAAAGGAGATATCTTCTCCTTACTGGATCTTTTGAGACGTTTGATGTTATAAACTGAGGAGGAGGAAATTCCTGTAACTCCAACTTGTATCCCAGGGATACCGTGGAGAGAGCCCATCTGTCCCGGATCGTCTCTCGCCAAGCCCCTGAAAACAACAGAAGTCTTCTCCCCACTCGTCTGAGTGGGGGCGACCCTTTATAAGGCCGACTTGGGGGCTGGTTTAGTATTCCTTCGGTTCCAGGGTTTTTTATTACCCAGCGGCTGTCCCTGAGCTCTCCCTCCAGGATTGGATCGGGGAGGCCGTCGGAACTGCTTAGAGGCTGAAGTTCCTGGGACTGGCGAGGTGGGCCGCTTGAAGGCAGGACCCCTGAATTTCCTTTTAACAGGTAAAAGGGTACTCTTCCCACTGGAGATTTTCTGGATGTATTTATCCAAGTCCTCGCCAAATAACCGCTCCCCATGGAATGGAAATCCAGCCAGGAGCTTTTTACAGGGCGTCTCGGCTGACCAGTTTTTCAGCCATAGGAGTCTACGCATGTGTACCAACACCAGCGTAAGGCGGGAGGCCTGATGAATTGAATCTTTAATGGCGTCAACCGCAAAACATAAAGCCCTAGGTAGATCTGCTAAATCCTGCGCCTGCTGAACTGGCATGTCTTTTAAAGCCAGCTTCATCTGGTCTTTCAAGGCCTGACAGATGCCAATGGCTGCCACTGCAGGCTGAGTTACAGCACCAGCTGTAGAAAAAGCAGTCTTTAATAGGGTTTCCAACTTTTTATCTGTTGGATCTTTAAACATCTGTACATTGTCCACTGGACATGTCAGGGATTTGTTCACAGAGGAGATGGCAGTGTCCACAGTAGGAAGGCTCCATTTTTTGGTGAACTTTTCCTCCATAGGATATACCACAGAAAACTTTTTGGGAGGAAGGAACAGTTTATCAGGATGTACCCAATCCTTATAGATGAGATTTTCTAGCAATGGATGCATTGGAAAGGAACCATTAGCCTGCAGGGCTTTCAAAGTGCCCAATGAAGAAACCGATGTAGTTGCTGGTTCTGAAAGAGGCAGCTTGAAAGCTGACCGAACCATGTCTGTTAAAGACTGAACTAACAATCTTTCAGCCTGAGAGGCTGAAAACGGTTCCTCTAAAGTAGATTCCTCCGAGGCTGCATCATCCTCCTGATCCCCTGCAGGAAAATCAATTTCATCTTGAGACAATTGCTCTGCTGTTAGATACTCTAACGGTGGAGATGGAGATCTGGCGCGCTTTTTTCCCGGCAGGGAGGAAGCGATTAATGCCGCCAATCTTTGTTCTAATCCTCCCAGAGCAGAGGTAAAAGCCTCCTCTGTCACATATACCGGAGCAGGTGAACTGAGGGCAACCGCAGCACCTAGCATTCCTGATGGCTCCCCTCGGGTAACTACCTCTGAATTATCAGGGGAGTATATATTAGTAGGAGCAAGCCCCAGATCCTCAGAGCCCGATGGCGAACCCTTTAGCCTCCTAGGATTTTTACTCCCAGAGCCCCTGGAAGGCATAGTCCTAGCTCAAGCTAAGGATTTACAGCCAAAAATGCACCCACTACTATCTATAGTCTAGCGTACAAGCTTGCTATCAGAGCTAGTCAGGTAACTAAACTAATGTGCCTCGGGGATGCCTGTATCACCACCTGTAGTGTGCCCAATATAATATCAAAAATAAATGTCACCAAGGAGCTCTGCTGATGTGTCCATCCTCTTACAGCATGTCTCGCAGAGGCTGACTTTTTAAAGCAGAGGATGCCCGCACATGCGCAGAAGCGCGCGGGCGCCAATGCGTGCGCGTCAATGCGCATGCGCCAATGCGTGCGCGTCAATGCGCATGCGCCAACGCGCGCATCAATGCGCGTGCCAATGTGCGCGCGCGCCAGAAACGCTCCCTGGAAGAAATGGGGAGAGGAACTGCTTAGAGGCTGAAGCTGCAGTTTTACATTGGAGCGTAGCTGACACTATAGAGGGAGACCACAGCGCCATGTCTAAGAACGCTGTTTCCAGGTCCACCTAGCAGGTATGGTAACATTTTTACAGATGGGTACTGTAGAGCTTGTACATAGAAGAATGCTCCTCCATCTGTCTAGGCATTACACTTATAGAAGGTATGCCCAGCTATATAGACATTCTCAAGTATCTCCCTCCTGTGGCCAAACAGGGGTACTACGTAATGTCCAATAGAACCATAAGAAAATACATTTCAGGTTTATCAAACATATTTTAGGCATCAGGTACAGTGGGAAATATACCATGTAGGTAAAATACAGGCAAACACATTAGTCTTGAAGGGTCCCTGCTGGACCAAGTTCATCAGGGACCCTCACTTACCTGTCCCCGCCGCAGGACCCTGTTCGGAACAGACAGCCCAAACTTCGGCCCTTTGGCGGGCAACGTCATTTGACCTTCAGGGACCGGGGTCCTACTGAAAGGAACACCACTCCCCTGGACCTGTACAGCACCCTGCCAGAAAACCTCTTGGTATTGGGTCTGACCAGAGTACTGGATCCCAGGGTCCAGCCCTCCTAAGAGAGGCATTACAGGCCAAACCTCGTAGATGGTCCACATCTTCTTCCCCGAGGCCCGGGTACCGTCCATTTTGGCATTGAAGCACTTTGGACGGATCCGGAATAGCTCGCCTTTAGGCCTCAAAGACCATACGCAAAGCTAACTTGAATACATGCTTAAGCGTGACCAACACCTTTAGACACTGGCAACAAAACTGAGGTACTCCCGATATGGGAGGGGTTATATAGGGAGGGGACTTCCTGTCTTGGGTGTGCTAGTGTCCATCACCTGAAGGTAAGCTCTATAACCCACATAGTAATTACTATGCCGCTCTGTGTCCCGTGATGTACGATAAAGAAATATGTACTTCTAGTACTTCCAGGATTTAAACTTTAAAAGCTCTTCTAGTCTTGTGTGCTGCCATATAATTTTCCTGCTGCCATGACAGCACTAACAGATTATTCCCTGTAAAGGTTGGGAGATTAGAAGTTCAGCTTTGCATAAGATATGTGGTGTGCTAACAAACCTATCCAAAAGCAACCTCCTTACAGTAGCCATTTTCAATGTGGCAGAACTAAACTATATGATAGGTTAGCCACTCAAGTTATTCTTCAAAATTCAAAAAAATCTTCCCTACCTACCTTCTTTATGGTATATTGCAATGAACGTTATGCAATTTACAAAAATTTTTATTTCGTAAAAAAATAAAAAAAAAAATAAGGTTATACCGTTGGGATGCCTCAGCGAATATCTGCCGCAGCCTGGCTTCTGACTCTCCATAATACCTAAAATAAAAGAAGAAGTAACCTTGAAAACAGATATCACTATGGTTGTTTTAGCAGCTGAGATTCTCCTACTTGTTATTTACTGTCCTAGGGAGAGATAGACTCACTAGGCCTAAAAGTTCTAAATATAGACTCACATTAAATATATTTTGGTATTTCCCATGTGTTAGCTCCCCAAACTGCAGCACAGCAACAAGGAGTTAATCAGACTGCCTATCATAGGTAGAAAGAAAAGGTTGGCCTGAAGCAAAAAATTAATAAATAAGCAAAGAGCATGCATAATTGGATGAAGAGGGGAGACAGCAATGGAAATGGTTAAGGCATGGTGGGTATGATTTATGAACTGACCAGTTAGGTGGAAGCAAGGGGTCCAGGTGCAGCTTTGGGCAAGAACAGGAAGTGGTGGATACCTCAGTCAGTGGTCATCGGATGCAGACAGAACTGGCCACCCACCCTCCTTGTGTTTTGGTTTGGTTTGAGGTTTGAAGTCACAGTAGCCTGGCGGTTGTGGTCTTTGGAGGCGGTAAAAATATCAGTGATGGTTGGGGACCTATCTGTGGTAAGGAGTCCTCAGGTGCATTCCAGTTAATGATGGGTTAACTGGGAATTGGCGACATAGAGGTCTCTGCAGATAGTTTGGTTATTGTCTCCGAGCCTGTGTGTTGCGACTGGGGGCCTATTGTTCCACAGATAAAATTAACCAGTTTTGGGTGTAGTGCCTACAAAGATCAGCAACCTTAATATATATATATTTCTGTTTTAAAGGAATTGTTATTTATTACTGTTGTTACATGTTAATAAAAGGCTGATATTACCAATTTTGTATCCAAACTCTGGTGGGGTCTGGTTCTTGGCAGGAATAGGTACAGAATGGATTTGGAATGGCATAGCAGGTAATCTTATTAGGAATGGGGACATCTGTTCTAGCTCAGTCATGTTCATATATGGGACCCACTATGTATTTGCTAGAAGATTAGAAAAAAAACTGTCATACAGAAAAATGTAAGCAATGGATTATATATACCCAGATCTGAGAGAAAAGGGCAAAAGCATAAGATATGTAAAATCCAAAAGATAGGGGGCAGTCACGGGGCTTGAAATGTGAATTGTAAATATATATATATATATTAGGGCTGTGGAAATTAACTATTAATTCCTCGATTAATTGTTTTGATCGATCAAAATTCTTTTGATCGATCAAAAGTCTTCAGGGAGATCCGGTGACGTCACGGACACCGACGGGGCTTGCCGTGTCCATCTGAAGGGCTCCTTTGCTGTGCCTTCATATCTGCATGCCGGCGGGACCCTACTATCTGCCACACGCATGGGCTGTTACACTTCCCTCTATCACTTCCCTCTATCAACCTGGGATTCTACAGCCATCCACTGGGAGTTGTGATAGTTCCCTTCACGGGACATCTACATGCCGACGGACTGATGTTAGCCCCTTCTCATCTGGATTAAGCAGTGGTATCGTTGTACACATTTTTATACCAGTATCATACTTAGCTACATGTTTTTATGACTGCTTTTGCTACCGTTTGGTATTACTCGCACCATTTTTACAGTTTATGTAGCTACATCGATTTTATCTCCAGTGCAATATTTATTTTGTTACCTACTTGAAGACTATAAAAGTTTTAATGCTATTCCCATTGAGTGCTGCCTTTGTGTGTTTTTTGTATCCTGCTATCCATTTTTCCAGTGGTTGGTAGCTGCACTGGGAATCGGCCTGCAAGGAGATCAGCTAAAAGTAGTTGGATCTGTATGTGCGTTATAATTAATCGAAATTAGTCGAATAATCGATTTAAAAAAAAATCGATTAATCGAACAGGAAATTTTTAATCAGTAACAGCCCTAATATATATATATATATATATATATATATATATATTGTTTTGAACTATAGAAAATAGACAATGTGCATGGAAGTTCTAATTGTACTGACATTTAACAATATTACATTTGTTCTTATTGTGCTACTAGGATAGGAGGTGAGGGTAGATCTGCAGCGATAAAATCTGCCTAAAGTTCTATTTCCTTTCTACCCAAAACAAAAAAGTTTTTTGCCAGATTTCCACTTTAAATGCAACAAGGTTATAATATAGTAAACCTTTTATTTGCCCTGGATTTGTACTAGTAATTCAAATAAATGTGGTGAAAACCAACCACGTAAACTGTTCAATTGGATCACTTAGCAGGAGAAATGGTTTTAATTTAACTACAATGTATATTTAATTTGTTCTACCGATAACCATCACAACACTCTTGTCCATTCTTGGAAAATCAGTGCCAAAGAAGGGGATGTTGCTATAATTTCCTACTGTTCAGAGTATCAAATTATTCCAGACATTCCTGGAAATATCTTAAAAGCCTCTGCAGAAAAGAATTTCTGTTACAATACTTAGACTATTACTATCTGTTTACAGTTTAGTTACTCTGTTATATATTACTTTACCAAACAGGGAATTAGCCATCCGTATAGAAAATTGAGAAAACAGACACAGATGATAAATAAAATGAGAATTTGTGTCAGGGGAAATATAATACCTCCGGGAGCATATGATAAAACTATAACACCAACTACACTTCCTTTGGAACATTTTTAAATTATATGTATACAAAAAAAAAAGATTATGGTGTATTTTTTTTTAATTTAACATATTTTGAGCAGTCAGCATGCAAGGAGTCACTAGATTTGCGCACAGGCTAAAATTGTCTTCATGGTGCATTTAACCTACAGAGAAACAAGCCAGGGACATTCAAACAGCCACAAAATACAGATGTATTTACCAATGGTACATAGCCACAAAGCAAAAAAAAATAAAAAGAAATAATAAATCACACAGCGGTTCATCTTACTTGCTCATTATTTCTGGACCATTGATGACTGAAACATGAGCTCCAACTTCATTAGCAATTGCTCTAGCTATCAATGTCTTGCCTGTTCCTGGGGGGCCATAAAGTAGAACCCCACGTGGAGGAGAAATGCCTGCAAATAAAACAAAGAGACGCAGGATGTTTCAGTTCACAGTAGTAAACTCATAATGCTACCAAGACATCATTCATGCAAAGAAATAAACCTCATTAAAATGAGTTTTAGGCTTCATGTACATGGGACGTTTTTACAACTGCTCCTGAACGAACTTGACAAATAGTAACCCACGTTTAAAACGTCAGTTTTGCAGTTTTTATTTTTTTTAACGCCTATAAACGAAACGCTGCTAAACGCAGGTTACCGCGTTTAGTCGCATTTGGCATCTGAAACGTGGAAATCTTCGGCGTCTGAACCCATTTTTTTTGCTTTCAAAGTAACGCTGTTAAACGCAACTGCCTAAAAACGGCAATAAACGAGACTGTGTACATGGTCACATAGGATAACATTGAATGAGTTCAGGGCAGTTGAAAAAAGCATCCAACTGTCTCTGAACGTCCGTTTAGCTGTGTCCTGTGTACATGGGGCCTAAAGTGAACATGGACTGAAATGTGCATAGAGAAACATTATTTCTGTACAGAAGGCAGTTCAAGGCACCAAGTACCTGTCATAGTCTTCAACTCAATCCTTTAATCTAGATTTAGAGCTAAATCAATGTCCTGTGCCTTGACTTAGATATCACATGGATTACACAGGGGCTTCACATGGAAATCAAGATTAATTTTAACACTAAAGGGCCATACACACAGGCCGAATATTGGGCGGCATCAGCCAGTTCAATAGAAACCGGTCAACATTTCGAGCCGGGTGTACGACAGCTGGTCCGACAAAAGCCGGTCGTTCGCCCTGCTTCTCTCGAAGGGGCATTACTGAAAAAGGTCTGCCGATCGGTACCCGATCAGCGCTCTCAGCCATTGGATGACCAGTGTTCTGGGGGGAAGCATCCCTCGGAACACAATAGCTCCACTAGAGAGATCACTCTGCTAATGTTGGATTGTTGGTACAGCAGCTCCTCCTGAGCGCTTCAGTTTTTTTTTTTTGCTCAGCCCGCTAGGTTGAATGAAAAAAAAAACGACTAGTGTGTACATACTTAATATACATACTTGCAGGCACTATCAACATTAATACTACATTAGGCACAGTCTTAGGCTATCTGCTCTCCACTTGACATTACAGAATTATTGCACACTGCGCCCTGCATTTTACACTTTCATAAAATGCAGGCCAGAGTGTACAGTCTGTGGTGTACCATGGAGTTTGCTCTGCTTAACATTGCAAGCACTGGTCACATGACTCTGGCAGGTCATGTGACAGGGCTCTCCTACTGGCAATTTTTATTTTTTATTTTGTTGATTTTAATTGCTCTCCACTGCCTTTACAGTCCCAAAGCAAGCAGAGTGCAACACACATTTGTACAGCTGCATAAAGGTGGTAGTAAAGAAAATCAAAATTTACATATACACGATACAGACTGTCACTGCCATTTCTTTTTTTTCTTTTTTACTTCACTTAACAAACAAAGCTGTTCAGCAAAAGTCAGAGGGTTGAGACAACTCATTTAAAACTGACAGGTGTGCTTACATTTAGTCAAAACCTTTAACTGAAAAGGAAAATTATAATTTATAACTGCTTAAAAAGCTTTAGCTGGAGATAAGCTTTAATTTGTAAGTCACTTATGGAAAATGATCTACCCTCTCCAGAAAATGCTACTGTCCAAGGGTGGCTCAGTTTCTCCTCCATTGATAGGGGAGCCACCATAACACAGGAGGTGTGTTACTGGGCAGATCAGCAGGTGCAAATAAAGACCAAAAAACTAAAAGCACCACATCTAAGGGTTGGTTACCTGCAATATATAACATTTTTGTTTTAGGGTTTATCATCACTTTATCAATTATTGTTCTTTGATAGTCTGATATGACTCAAAGAAATATACCGTAATATCTTTTACACCCCTTGTGTTGCAAACCCTAGAAATTTTTAATGTGTAATTTTTTTTTGTTCTTAGTGGGTGACAGAAAGCTCAGTATCTTTTTATTTTTGCACATAGTTGTTATAGAAAGTCTTGTGAAAGTTATATCTTGTACTTCATGTGCTACATGTGTAAACCTGCAATTACCGTATATACTCGAGTATAAGCTGAGTTTTTCAGCACATTTTTTTGTGCTGAAAATGCCCCCCTCGACTTATACTCGAGTCTGTGTCCATCTTCATCTTTGTGCGCCTGATCCCGGCCAGCCGTAGGTCCCCAAACTTGGCACACATGTAGCACCACTCTTCCTCTACAAGTATGCAAAGTTTGTTGTCCAGGGGGACCTATGGCCGGGGAGCACAAATTTTTCAAAGCCGGGCACCCCTTCCATAGACTCCCATGTTAAACTGTAATTTCTCCGGTAATTTTGGGGAACCGGTTTTGGCTGGCTCTAGGTCCCCTGGACCCCAAACTTGGCACACATATAGCCCCACTCTTCATCTACAAGTGTGCAAAGTTTGTTGTACAGGGGAACTACGGCCGGGGAGCACCAATTTTTCAAAGCCAGGCACCCCTTCCATAGACTCCCATGTTAAACGTCAGTCTAGTCACACAGCGCAGGAGATCAGGTAGGGAGTTTGGGCACAGTGAGGCATGGACACAGTGAGGCATGGGCACAGTGAGGCATGGGCACAGTAAGGCACAGTGAGGCATGGACACAGTGAGGCATGGATACAGTGAGGCACATGGACACAGTGAGGCAAAGTGAGGCACAGTGAGGCATGCAGATGGACACCCTAGGCTTATACTCGAGTCAATACGTTTTCCCAGTTTTTTATGGTAAAATTAGGTGCCTCGGCTTATAATCAGGTCGGCTTATACTCGAGTATACATGGTAATATAATATTTAGACAGACATGAAAAAATGGCCAGCATCACAGTATCGCGTCTCAACTTACCATAGGTCTTAAAAAGTTCAGGCTGTTTCAGTGGCAACTCTATTGTTTCCCGAATCTCTTTCAACTGGGTGTGTAAGCCACCAATCGAATCATAGGTCACCTTATTTTTAATATCATCTTCCAAATGGGAAGTCAGCTTCGGACATTTACATCTGATTTTAGTTTGTGGTGACAAATAATAAAAAACATCTGTGTTGCATTTAATTCCAGGTTTTCTGCATGATGTTGTTTGACTGTCGTCGCCAGTACCAGAGATTACAGGACTTTGAGAGGCCTCTGGGTGCAGCTCTTCATTTACGGCTTTCTTGTCAGGAGAGAGGCATGAAGTGTTAACGTCACTAAGCTTACATGGGGTACTGGTAACAGCTTCACCTTGACAGTCTTCAATGCCAAGTAAGCTGAGCTGTAAGGACAAGTCCAAACTACTGCTGTCCACCGTGGTCTTTTCCAGAGTTGTGTCATATGTGCTGCTGGAGAAAGGTTCCTGCACTACCCCATCGGGTCCTTTAATGCTTGTAACTTGCAAGGAACAAGGTCGGCCAAAAAAACTCAAGTTTATAAGATTTCCAGGTAAAACAATCTTCCCA
The DNA here is from genome assembly GCA_029206835.1 of Rana muscosa. Taxonomy (NCBI): domain Eukaryota; kingdom Metazoa; phylum Chordata; class Amphibia; order Anura; family Ranidae; genus Rana; species Rana muscosa. The sequence continues at coordinate 365,586,440 of CM055116.1, forward strand.
TCTGGAATGCAATTTAAAATACAAGAAATATTAAAGTTACAAAAGCAAGAAAACACAAAAGAACAAGTCAACGCATTAAATAGGGAAACAAAGTGAACTGTCCTTGAGCAAAGTGCAGGGACCTATATCAACCAATCAGAATAAATCTTGCTAGTATCTCACTGTAGTAATGAGCATCTGTTCATCTGCAACAAGTCATTATACTTTACACATTTTCATGAAACATGCTTTCTTTGGTTAGTAAACAATGAAATAAAGATATATAACATATGGACTATAAATATGGGTGGTGTTTTTGTGAGTTCACATGTGCTACAGGTGGAAACAAACATATTCCATTTTGTTAAACTTAAACCATGAATTATTTTCACCAGCAGGTATTAAATTATTTATATGCGCTGGAATTGACAAGCATCACTAGGACAATTTCCCAAGTTACTTCTCTCATTCTAAAATGTAGAGAAACCTGAATACTTTCCGAAAATCTTCATCCTAGATGGAATCACTGGATATGAACTCCAGTTGGAGCTGCACGATTCTGGCTAAAATAAGAATCACAATTTTTTTGCTTAGAATAAAGATCACGATTCTCGCAGTTTCTCGCAATCTTTCACATTATACAAAAAAATTGGGCTAACTTTACTGTTTCGTTTTTTTTTTATTCATTAAAGTGTATTTTTTTTACCAAAAAATCGCGTGTGAAAGACCACTGCACAAATACTGTGTGACGAAAAATATTGCAACAATCGCCATTTTATTCCCTAGGGCCTCTGCTAAAAAATATATATATATATATAAATAATGTTTGGGGGTTCCAAGTAATTTTCTAGCAAAAAAAATAGGATTTTTATAACAGCTTACCTGTAAAATCCTTTTCTTGGAGTACATCACGGGACACAGAGCGACATAGTCATTACTATGTGGGTTATATAGATACCTTCAGGTGCTGGCACTGGCAACTTCCAAAACCGGAAGTACCCTCCCCTATATAAGCCCCTCCCATCCGGGAGTACCTCAGTTTTGTAGCAAAGCAATAAGTGTCCCCAAAAGAGGGGTGGGAGCTCTGTGTCCCGTGATGTACTCCAAGAAAAGGATTTTACAGGTAAGCTGTAATAAAAATCCTATTTTCTTTCTCGTACATCACGGGACACAGAGCGACATAGTCATTACTATGTTGGACGTCCCAAAGCAATGCCAAATGAGGGGGGGATACACCATGTATAAGCTGGGCGCCATCAGGCATGAGGATCTTTTGCGGCCTGCAACACACTGCGCCCAAAGGCGACATCCTCCTGACTTCTAACGTCCACCTGGTAGAACCTAGTAAACGTGTGTACTGAAGACCATGTTGCGGCCTTACAGATCTGAGCCAGGGAGGCCTGGTGATGCACTGCCCATGAAGTTCCAACTGCTCTCGTGGAGTGCACCCTAACTTTGAACGGAGGCGGTCTCCTTCTCAAGCCATAGGCTTGCATTATGACCTGTCTAATCCACTTGGCTAAAGTAGATTTTGACGCTGCCTGACCCTTTCTGGGGCCTTCCGGCAGAATAAACAAAGTATCCGTTCTGCGAATCTGAGCAGTGGCTTTTAGATAAGCTTTAACTGCTCTTACTACATCCAAAGAATGCAATAACTTTTCCTCTACCGAACTAGGTTTGGGGAAAAAGGAAGGAAGAACCACATCTTGGTTCAAATGAAACCTCGATACCACCTTAGGAAGAAAAGCTGGATGAGGACGTAACACTACTCTGTCCTTATGGATAACCAGATATGGCTCTTTACAGGACATAGCTGCTAATTCCGACACACTTTTAGCCGAACAAATGGCTACTAGAAAAATCAATTTCCTGGTGAGAAGAACCAAGGAAATATGCTGTAATGGTTCAAATGGTTGTTTCTGTAGAACCGACAGAACCAGGTTTAAGTCCCATGGACATATGGGAATATTAACCGGAGGGCTAATACGCATCACTCCTTGTATAAAAGCTTTGACTAGTGAATGCGAAGCCAAGGGCCTTTGAAAAAATATTGACAAGGCCGAAATCTGACCCTTGATAGTACTCAAGGCAAGCTTCCTATCTACAGCCCACTGTAGGAAGTCCAGAATCCTACCTATTACGTACTTACGTGGATGCCATTTCTTGGCCTCACACCAGGCGATGTACGCCTTCCAGATTCTATAGTAGATCTCCCTGGATACCGGCTTCCTGGCATTGATCATGGTAGATACCACAGGATTAGAGAGACCTCTCTTTTTTAGAATGTGGGCTTCAATAGCCAGGCCGTCAAACCTAGGGCTGGTAAGGAAGGGTGGTATATCGGTCCTTGCGAAAGCAGGTCCGGACGATGTGGGAGAGTCCAAGGACTCCCCACAGACATTTTTACAATCTCCGCGTACCATGCTCTTCGGGGCCACGCTGGAGCCACCAGAATCACTGGTTTCTTTTCTACCCTGATTCTGCGGAGTAATCAAGGTAACAATTGTGGCGGTGGAAATGCATATATCAGCTTGAACTGATCCCAAGGGAACACTAGGGCATCCGAGCCGCAAGCTAGGGGATCCCTTGTCCGAGAGACAAACCTGTCCACCTTTGCGTTGAATCTGGATGCTAGCTGATCTACAGCCGGTGTTCCCCACCGCTGACATATTGTCCGGAAAACCTCGGGATGAAGGGACCATTCCCCTGGGCATAATTGTTGGCGACTTAGAAAGTCCGCCTTCCAATTCTCCACTCCTGGAATGAATACCGCGGATATGGCTGGGACATATCTTTCTGCCCATTTCAGGATGTAATTTACTTCCCTCTGGGCTGCACGACTCCTGGTGCCACCCTGATGATTGATATATGCCACTACCGTGGCATTGTCTGATTGAATTCTGACAGGGGACCCTTGGAGATTGGATGTCCATGCTACTAGGGCATACCGGGCTGCTCGTATCTCTAAGAGATTGATGGGCAGGGCCTTTTCTGCATCTGACCATCTGCCCTGGAGAGACCATTGCTCCAGTACTGCTCCCCAGCCTATAAGGCTGGCATCTGTAGTGACCACCTTCCAAGAAATCGGACTGAAGGATTTCCCTTTTTCCAGATTCTGGGGAACCAACCACCAACGGAGGCTCTTGCGAACGGAGGGGGACAAGGACATTGGTAAGTCTAGGGCCTGGACTTTTTTGTTCCAGGCTGACAGTATGGCCCTTTGCAAATTCCTTGAATGGAATTGACCGTAGGGTACTGCTTCGAAAGATGCCACCATTTTTCCCAGCAGCCTCATGCACAGGCGTATGGACGGCTGTCTTTTTGTATCCACTAGGTGGATCAAATCTCTCAAAGACGACACCTTTTCTTGAGGCAAGAAAATTTTTCTCTGGTCTGAATCCAGCCTTAGCCCCAAGTATTCCAGACTTTTGACTGGTTTTAGGGCTGACTTGTCTCGGTTGATAATCCAACCGTGAGATTCCAGATACTTGATTGTCTTGTGAACAACCACTTCTAGTTTTTCCACTGAGTGGTCTATCAGCAACAAGTCGTCTAGATATGCCATTATCGTTACACCTTGTGTTCTTAGATTGGCCAATAATGGGGCCAGAATTTTTGTAAACACTCGTGGTGCTGTGGCCAGACCGAAGGGTAAGGCTCTGAACTGAAAATGGCGCCCTTCTACTGCAAAGCGTAGAAATTTTTGGTGGACTGGAAAGATGGGAATGTGCAAATAAGCATCTTTGATGTCGATCGAGGCTAACCATTCCTCCCCTTGTAGGGCAGTGGCCGCCGATCGGATCGACTCCATCCGGAAAGTCCTGATATGTAGGAATTTGTTTAGCCCTTTTAGATTTAATATGGGCCTCACGTCCCCGTTTGGCTTCGGGACTGTAAAGAGGTTTGAGTAAAACCCGAACCCCCATTCTTCCAGGGGAACCTCCATAATTACTCCTTGGAGCAATAGTTGTTCTAGTGCCAACAGGAGGGATTCTCTCTTCCGGGGATCCCTTGGCACGTTTGACCTCATAAAATGGGAAGGAGGAGAGTCTTTTAACTCCAATCTGTATCCCAGACTTACTGCGGAGAGCACCCATCTGTCTCTGATCGTGTCCCGCCAGGTCTCTGCGAACAACTGGAGTCTTCCCCCCACCCGATTGAGTGGGGGCAACCCTTCATGAATTTGACTTTGGGGGAGGTTTTGTACCTCTCCTGACCCAGGGTTTCTTATTACCCTGCGATTGTCCCTGATTTTTACCCCCGGGATTTGACCGAGGAGGCCGTCGGAACTGTTTCACAGCCGATGCCCCAGGGACTGGAGAAGCAGGCCTCTTAAAAGAGGGACCTCTAACTCTGTTTTTAACCGGCAAGAGTGTACTTTTACCGCTGGAAATTTTCTGGATATATTTGTCCAGGTCTTCCCCGAATAAGCGTTCACCATGAAATGGGAAGCTAACCAGCAATTTTTTACAGGGAGCTTCAGCAGACCAGTTTTTGAGCCATAGAAGCCTGCGCATATGTACTACAGACAGCGTAAGGCGGGAGGCCTGATGGATTGAATCCTTTATGGCGTCAACCGCAAAGCATAAGGCTCTAGGTAGATCAGCTAAGGCAAGGGCCTGCTGATCTGGCAAGTCCCTTAAGACCTGTTTCAACTGATCCTTCACTGCTTGGCAGACCCCAATAGCTGCCACTGCTGGTTGTGTCACCAAGCCTGCTGTAGAGAAAGCAGATTTTAATAAGGACTCCAATTTCTTATCTATTGGGTCCTTGAACATTTGGACATTATCTACTGGACATGTCAGTGATTTATTCACACAAGAGATGGCTGCGTCCACTGTAGGGACCCTCCATTTTTTGATGAACTTATCCTCCATGGGATAGACCACCGGAAATCTCTTGGGGGGAGTAAATATTTTATCAGGATGTTCCCAATCCTGGTAAATGAGCCCTTCCAGTAAAGGGTGTAGTGGAAAGGAACAAACAGTCTGGGGAGCTTTTAGCGACCCCAACGAGGAGACAGTAGTGGTTGATGGCTCCGCAAGGTGCATTTTAAATGCTGATTGGACCATGTTAGTCAGGGACTGAACCCATAATCTTTCAGCTTGAGATGCTGAGAAAGGTTCCTCCACTGTTGATTCCTCTATAACAGAATCAACCTCATCCTGATCCCCTTCAGGCAGGTCGATCCCTGTACGGGACTGTTGCTCCGCTAACAGGTACTCTGAAGGAGGAGACGGAGATCGGGCGTGTTTTCCCTGTGACAGGGAGGCAGCGATCAATGTTGTCAATCTCTCTTCCAATCCTCCCAGAGCTGAGGAAAAAACCTCCTCTGTTACATACACAGGAGCAGGTGAACTGAGGACAGCCACAGTACCAGGTACTCCTGCGGGGTCTCTACGGTCACTAACCTCTGAATTTTCAGGGGAGACTGGTGCAGCAGAAGCATGCCCAAGATCCTCAGAGCCCGATGGAGACCCCCTTCGCTTCCTGGAAGATTTAGTTCCGGAGCCTCTGGACGGCATATTCCTAAGCCCAAAGCTGAGGTATTCCAGCCGTAATACACCACTTTTACTGATAATAGTCTAGCACAATAGCTGCTATATAACGGTTGGTGTCTACTAAAGTGCCTTTCTAGGGGATGCCTGCATCAACCGCCTCTGTGTGCCTTATTCTACTGTTGCTAGCTCTGTCTGTGCACTTCAATAGCCAGCTGACACCTGTGATTGTGCCTTTAAACACGCTGGACGCCCGCACATGCGCAGAAGCGCCGCGGCGCGCACCGAGCGTCAGCCCCCAGCTCCGCCCCTTTTTCCAGGTCGCCTCTATATATAGAGGCGCGTGCACGCGCGCGGGCACGTGCGCCTTCGGCGCTCTTTTTTAAAAATAAGGAACTAGATGAGAGCCAGGGTCCCTGTTTGCCGCAGGGCCCGGGGATGGATGAGCGCAGCAACAGGGCAGAGGAAACAGCTTCCCAGCAGAGAACTTACCAACTGCCTGGATTTGACTTTGGAAGAAAAAATCCACATTACAAGAAAAAGAACCACAGCGGCCTCTAGTGATTAACATAGGTACCGCGGTCTTACCATTTTTTTTTTTTTCTTGCCTACTATTAAAATTTTTTACATTTTCTTAGTAGTAACAGGCATGCACAGAATATTAGCGGGAATACCTTAGGTAACAGGCAGAAAGACAAATTAGGCTTGGGGGTCCCCCAATAGAACCAAGTTCCTGAGGGCCCCCACTTACCTTTTCCTCGCCGCAGGACTCTGTTTGGTCCACAGAAGCCCAAACTTCACCTATCACGGCAGGCATTGTAATTAAACCTTCAGGGACCCGGTTCCCAAGGATTCCACTCCCCTGGACCTGTATAGCACCCTGCACAGAAAACATCTTGGTCGTGGGTATGACCAGAGCTCTGGATCCCAGGGTCCAGCCCTCCTAAGAGAGGCATTACAGGCAAAACCTTGCTCTTCTCTTGCAAGGCCCGGGTACCGACTGTTTAGCTATGAAGCTTTTTTGGTCGGATCCGGAACAGCTTACTGAGGCCCATAAAAGAACCTGTACGCAAGCCCAGTGAAAACACATGTTACTCTTTGGCCAACACCTTAGACACTGGCAAAAAACTGAGGTACTCCCGGATGGGAGGGCTTATATAGGGGAGGGTACTTCCGGTTTTGGAAGTTGCCAGTGCCAGCACCTGAAGGTATCTATATAACCCACATAGTAATGACTATGTCGCTCTGTGTCCCGTGATGTACGAGAAAGAAATACTGATTTTAACTTTGCAAGAAACAAGTGTCAGAAAAAGGTTTGACTTTAAGTGGTCAAACTTCCTTCATTTACACACCGAAGTTCATCCCTTTGATCCAAGAAGGAAAGGTTACAAATGTTTATAGTTGCTGACAATGTTGTGAAAAACTTGGCAGACTGCCTGTTTTTTTCTTTTGACAGCTACATGAGCAGAGAACTCTCTACACTTGTTACATGAATGAATTGGGAAATTCTGCATAGAGATAGTGAGGGGGGTTGAATCGAGATCGTGATTTTTTTAATGATTAATCGGTGCGGCTCTAACTCCAGTGTAACATTATAAGAGGGTGTGCTATAAGGCTTGGTTCACACTACTGCAGTGTGCTTTTGATGGAATTTTTTAGTACAATTATGTAGTGTTACTTTGATAGGACTATGGATGTAATTAGCATAATCTTTGATGCCAAATTGCACTGTAGCTCAGGAACCTTTTCCAAAATACCAATGCCCAGAGATGCATTGATGTGAACAGGCACAAAATCATGTGATTTCTCTTGTCATGCGATTCTGTGCAACTCAAGTCGCATTAGAAATCTCACTAGTGTGGACCAGGGCTAAACATTTTTCTTGAATGTCGTGGAGGAAAGAATTGATTTTGTAAAAATAAACAAGTTATTAAAAAGAAGATCAAAGTACAGCTATGGAGGTAGGACCATGTACAACAAAAGAGATGGAAACTGAAATCCTGAGTTAATGCAAATGTACTTTAAAGTGAAAGTTTAGTCAAAACCTGTCTATGTCCAATTTGACTGAAGCTGTGGTTACCGTTGGATGAATGGAGCTCAAGCAACAATATGAGTTCAGTTTATCTCTTGTAAAAGATAGTAGCAATGTGCACACATTTTCCCAATGAATGCTGTATGTCTCATTAACCGCCATCTATGATGCACCAATGAACGCTAATTTGGCATTGGTTCCCTTTCCTCTGGTCTCCGCCATAGCTACAAGTCAGGGTATTGCCTTGTGGGATTTTCACAAAATAGGGTGCAGAGTATAGGGTAAGCATGTCTGTAAGGAGCATGTGGTAACCCAGGTGTAGACCATCCTGTAACAAATGTTTTTGGCAAAATGGCGGGAGGATGCGCCTAAGTACCTTATAAGGGCTTTAGGTGAAAGTGGCCATCAAGTGTGTGGCCAGTTATGTGAAGTAACATCTGGTCATCCACCTGAGACTAACTTTTGAGTAGTTAAATTTTAGGGGCAAGTTTAAAATGTGTACTCTGCGACCTGAATATTTTCCAAACATAGCCCTATTTTACAGTAATGGTCAGAGATACAGGGTGACCCTGTCATACCTGTACATAATGCTGGACTGTATATAAAGCCTAGCCTTTTCCCATCATAGCGGGCATATTCCCAAAAGAGTCTTCGGGGACTGGGTTCCATAAGAATGGATCATGGCCCTGGACCTGTAGAGAACCCTAAGGCTGACTCAACATGTTGCACGCAAAATCCACTGACTGACGCAACATTACAGGCCATCACAGCGTGGGGTCCGGGTACAGCTTCCACATTTTAACTGAAGTTGCTCCAATTTGGATACACTGTTTCTACATTGGAATTGGAAGACAGTGAGGGGTTCATTGAAGAATTCTGAGATAAAATAATAAAGAAAAAATAATAAACCAGTTAAAGTGAAGCAGGATTTTTTTATGTAAGGAGAAAAGGCGCATCTCCTTCAGACTCTGGCACAAATCTTAGGCCAAACGGAGTAAGGTAGGGCTAAAGGGAAGGCACCAAGGGGGTGTCCTCTAAAGTTTTGCCAGTGTCCAATCACCAGAAAGCACATGCCTAAAATCCAAGTTGTATGAATACCCTGCTTGTGTCCTGTACTGTATATTTAAGATAACATTTTACATCACTGTATACACTGTAGTCCTAGAAGACATCCATAAAGAATCCAAATTTCTTACCCATAAGTCTTAGCAGAAATGAAGACAACTCTTCCACATTGACAGCATCAGCATCCCTTTCCCTATGATGATGAAAGGAAAATGGTAAATAAAGGTTCTTCACATATACACATATATATGTGTCTCACAGATGTTACAGTTTAAGTTTTATCAAACTCTTTGGTAACAAGCTTAACTCAATATGGTGTGCTATATGTTTTTTTTTTCTCGAAGGAAAAAACATTTTAAGCAGCCCTCCTAATAAAAACGTGTTTTAAACAGGACAAATAATACCATATAAGGCAACTCATTCAGAGAAGACCCCAATTACACTTTGCATCTGGAACATACTGAGTCTGTACATTAGCAGGTAAAGTTCTAAAAGAAGGTGGATATTTCTAAGGAAATATTTATATCTTAAGATATTCAAGTACAAAAAATGACAGCAGTGTACAAGCCACTTCACATAGAGAATGACCAAAACATATAAAGTCAAATAAAAAGAAGTCAGCGTCAAAGACAGAACTGCAAATACTGTACATAACATTTTCCAGAAGCATTAATTATAGCAGACACCAGGTAATGAAAGATAACATCACTGAAATGTAATACCCTGTTTATAGGATAACGCTGTTGAAACTTATATTGTGGACCATCTCTAAAGGCCAATACCGTATATACTCGAGTATAAGCCGAGTTTTTCAGCACATTTTTTTGTGCTGAAAATGCCCCCCTCGGCTTATACTCGAGTCACCTTTTTGCACCTAATCTCCCGAGGTTTGGGGACACGGTACCAGCCGGTCGTAGGTTCCCTGGACCCCAAACTTGGCACACATGTAGCCCCACTCTTCCTCTATAAGTGTGCAAAGATTGTTGTCCGGGGGACCTACGGCCGGGGAGCATCGATTTTTCAAAGCCAGGCACGCCTTCCATAGACTCCCATGTTAAACGGTAATTTCTACCCTGGACCCAAAACGTGGCACACATGTAGCCCCATTTCTCCTTTATACGTGTGCAAAGTTTGTTGTCTGGGAGACCTATGGCCAGGGAGCAGCAATTTTTCAAAGCCGTACATTTTTCAAAGCCGGACACCCCTTCCATAGACTCCCATGTTAAACATCAGTCTAGTCATGGGCACAGTGAGGCATGCACATGGGCACAGTGAGGCATGGGCACAGTGAGGCATGGGCACAGTGAGGCATGCACATGGACACAGTGAGGCAAAGTGAGGCACAGAGAGGCATGCAGATGGACACACTAGGCTTATACTCGAGTCAATACGTTTTCCCATTTTTTTTGTGGTAAAATTAGGTGCCTCGGCTTATAGTCAGGTCGGCTTATACTCGAGTATATACGGTAGTTAGTTGCTCGTAAACCTGAAACTACATTGAGGCTGGGTTCACACTATTAAAGGGTTCCCCGCATCCAATTCGCAATAGCATGAGATTTTGACCGGCTCTCTATGGAGCCGGTTAACATATCTCCGCTGTGGCACCGGTGCGAATTCGCACAGAAGTCCTGTGCGTCTTTTGGTCCGTTTCAGGTCCGAATTCAGCCAAAAATTCAGGCTGAAATCGGACCTGAAACAATGAACGGGGACGCACTGGACGCCTGCTGTGAGCTGCATGCGAAGATAGTGTGAACCCAGCCTGAAGTGACATTTAACATCAGAAAGATTGGGGGTCAAAGAAGATTTCAATTTTTTAACCAACATATATATTCTCAGCTATGGGTCTAACTTGGGTAGGAAGTTTGTCCATATTTACATTCAAGATCGCCTGCTCCACATTAACCTTAATAAAGATCCTGGTCACTTTGGAAAGGAATCTAAAGATTGAATTCCACTATCACCGATTGCTGATAGAGGAACAAAGTATGTGAGCCAAGGTGCCCACTTTTCTACAACCCCTCTAGCAAAGGTTATCGCCCATGTTAGAAAATTTAGCAATGGAATAATAGGATCTTTATAACAGCTTACCTGTAAAATCCTTTTCTTGGAGTACATCACGGGACACAGAGCGACATAGTCATTACTAGGCTTGTGCAATTCGTTTCGTAACGAATCGAAATTCGTCCGAATTTAGCAACTTTCGGACATTCGGAAGCATTCGAATTTCCGAACAAAGCAATTACGAATAAAACCGAATCCGAAATAAATTATACCGCAAAATAGCGAATGCCCGAATGTCTTCGGCATAATTCGTTATGAAAAAACTTATGAATGTACAAATTCATTGGAAACACAATAACACTCACTCTGCTCTGCTCTCTGCTTCTCCTTCACCGTGCTGAACTCCCTCTCAAAATGGTGTACAGGGGCGGAGGCTATAGCCGCATGTAAAAAACGAAAGTAAAATACGAGATTTCTAATCCATTCGAAGCACAATAACACTCTGCTCTGCTCTCTGCTTCTCCCTCACCGTGCTGAACCCTCTCAAAATGGTGTACAGGGGCGGAGGCTATAGCCGCATGTAAAAAACGAAAGTAAAATACGAGATTTCGAATCGTTACAAATAACCGCTATGTATTTCGAAAAGTACAAATCCATTCGAAGCACATTAGGCATAATAGGCAGCGTCGTCGTGAGAGAGACACAGAAAATTACGAATCAACGAACCCAAAAAAAGTTACGAAAGTAGGAGTTGTGTCCAGAATCAACGAAAAACAACGTACTCTACCGAAAGTACGAATTATAAAGCAACAAAAAATTCAACGAAAAATGTCGCTTGCAAAAATACGAATGAGTCCGAACACGAAAAATCCCGTCTAGCAAAATTACGAATGATTACGAATCAACAGGACCGGAAAGAAACGAACCGAAACGGAACGAATTTTTCCGTTGTGCACAAGCCTAGTCATTACTATGTGGGTTATATAGATACCTTCAGGTGCTGGCACTGGCAACTTCCAAAACCGGAAGTACCCTCCCCTATATAAGCCCCTCCCATCCAGGAGTACCTCAGTTTTGTAGCAAAGCAATAAGTGTCCCCAACAGAGGGGTGGGAGCTCTGTGTCCCGTGATGTACTCCAAGAAAAGGATTTTACAGGTAAGCTGTTATAAAAATCCTATTTTCTTTCTCGTACATCACGGGACACAGAGCGACATAGTCATTACTATGTGGGACGTCCCAAAGCAATGCCAAATGAGGGGGGGGATACACCATGCATAAGCTGGGCGCCATCAGACATGAGGATCCTTTGCGGCCTGCAACACACTGCGCCCAAAGGCGACATCCTCTTGACTTCTAACGTCCACCTGGTAGAACTTAGTAAACGTGTGTACTGAAGACCATGTTGCGGCCTTACAGATCTGAGCCAGGGAGGCCTGGTGATGCACTGCCCATGAAGTTCCAACTGCTCTCGTGGAGTGCGCCCTAACTTTGAACGGAGGCGGTCTCCTTCTCAAGCCATAGGCTTGCATTATGACCTGTCTAATCCACTTGGCTAAAGTAGATTTTGACGCTGCCTGACCCTTTCTGGGGCCTTCCGGCAGAATAAACAAAGTATCCGTTCTGCGAATCTGAGCAGTGGCTTTTAGATAAGCTTTAACTGCTCTTACTACATCCAAAGAATGTAATAACTTTTCCTCTACCGAACTAGGTTTGGGGAAAAAGGAAGGAAGAACCACATCTTGGTTCAAATGAAACCTCGATACCACCTCAGGAAGAAAGGCTGGATGAGGACGTAACACTACTCTGTCCTTATGGATAACCAGATATGGCTCTTTACAGGACATAGCGGCCAATTCCGACACTCTTTTAGCCGAACAAATGGCTACTAGAAAAATCAATTTCCTGGTGAGAAGAACCAAGGAAATGTGCTGTAATGGTTCAAATGGTTGTTTCTGTAGAACCGACAGAACCAGGTTTAAGTCCCATGGACATATGGGAATATTAACCGGAGGGCTAATACGCATCACTCCTTGTATAAAGGCTTTGACTAGTGAATGCGAAGCCAAGGGCCTTTGAAAAAATATTGACAAGGCCGAAATCTGACCCTTGATAGTACTCAAGGCAAGCTTCCTATCTACAGCCCACTGTAGGAAATCCAGAATCCTACCTATTACGTACTTACGTGGATGCCATTTCTTGGCCTCACACCAAGCGATGTACGCCTTCCAGATTCTATAGTAGATCTGCCTGGATACCGGCTTCCTGGCATTGATCATGGTAGATACCACAGGATTAGAGAGACCTCTCTTTTTTAGAATGTGGGCTTCAATAGCCAGGCCGTCAAACCTAGGGCTGGTAAGGAAGGGTGGTATATCGGTCCTTGTGAAAGCAGGTCCGGACGATGTGGGAGGGTCCAAGGACTCCCCACAGACATTTTTACAATCTCCGCGTACCATGCTCTTCGGGGCCACGCTGGAGCCACCAGAATCACTGGTTTCTTTTCTACCATGATTCTGCGGAGTAATCGAGGTAACAATTGTGGCGGTGGGAATGCATATATCAGCTTGAACTGATCCCAAGGGAACACTAGGGCATCCGAGCCGCAAGCTAGGGGATCCCTTGTCCGAGAGACAAATCTGTCCACCTTTGCGTTGAATCTGGATGCTAGCAGATCTACATCCGGTGTTCCCCACCGCTGACATATTGTCCGGAAAACCTCGGGGTGAAGGGACCATTCCCCTGGGCATAATTGTTGGCGACTTAGAAAGTCCGCCTTCCAATTCTCCACTCCTGGAATGAATACCGCGGATATGGCTGGGACATATCTTTCTGCCCATTTCAGGATGCAATTTACTTCCCTCTGGGCTGCACGACTCCTGGTGCCACCCTGATGATTGATATATGCCACTACCGTGGCATTGTCTGATTGAATTCTGACAGGGGACCCTTGGAGTTTGGATGTCCATGCTACTAGGGCATACCGGGCTGCTCGTATCTCTAAGAGATTGATGGGCAGGGCCTTTTCTGCATCCGACCATCTGCCCTGGAGAGACCATTGCTCCAGTACTGCTCCCCAGCCTATAAGGCTGGCATCTGTAGTGACCACCTTCCAAGAAATCGGACTGAAGGATTTTCCTTTTTCCAGATTCTGGGGAACCAACCACCAACGGAGGCTCTTGCGAACGGAAGGGGACAAGGACATTGGTAAGTCTAGGGCCTGAACATTTTTGTTCCAGGCTGACAGTATGGCCCTTTGCAAATTCCTTGAATGGAATTGACCGTAGGGTACTGCTTCGAAAGATGCCACCATTTTTCCCAACAGCCTTATGCACAGGCGTATGGACGGGTGTCTTTTTGTATCCACTAGGTGGATCAAATCTCTCAAAGACGACACCTTTTCTTGAGGCAAGAAAATTTTTCTCTGGTCTGAATCCAGCCTTAGCCCCAAGTATTCCAGACTTTTGACTGGTTTTAGGGCTGACTTGTCTCGGTTGATAATCCAACCGTGAGATTCCAGATACTTGATTGTCTTGTGAACGACCACTTCTAGTTTTTCCACTGAGTGGTCTATCAGCAACAAGTCGTCTAGATATGCCATTATCGTTACACCTTGTGTTCTTAGATTGGCCAATAATGGGGCCAGAATTTTTGTAAACACTCGTGGTGCTGTGGCCAGACCGAAGTGTAAGGCTCTGAACTGAAAATGGCGCCCTTCTACTGCAAAGCGTAGAAATTTTTGGTGGACTGGAAAGATGGGAATGTGCAAATAAGCATCTTTGATGTCGATCGAGGCTAACCATTCCTCCTCTTGTAGGGCAGTGGCCACCGATCGGATCGACTCCATCCGGAAAGTCCTGATATGTAGGAATTTGTTTAGCCCTTTTAGATTTAATATGGGCCTCACGTCCCCGTTTGGCTTCGGGACTGTAAAGAGGTTTGAGTAAAACCCGAACCCCCATTCTTCCAGGGGAACCTCCATAATTACTCCTTGGAGCAATAGTTGTTCTAGTGCCAACAGGAGGGATCCTCTCTTCCGGAGATCCCTTGGCACGTTTGACCTCATAAAATGGGAAGGAAGAGAGTCTTTTAACTCCAATCTGTATCCCAGACTTACTGCGGAGAGCACCCATCTGTCGAACAACTGGAGTCTTCCCCCCACCCGATTGAGTGGGGGCAACCCTTCATGAATTTGACTTTGGGGGAGGTTTTGTACCTCTCCTGACCAGGGTTTCTTGTTACCCTGCGATTGTCCCTGATTTTTACCCCCGGGATTTGACCGAGGAGGCCGTCGGAACTGTTTCACAGCCGATGCCCCAGGGACTGGGGAAGCAGGCCTCTTAAAAGAGGGACCTCTAACTCTGTTTTTAACCGGCAAGAGTGTACTTTTACCGCTGGAAATTTTCTGGATATATTTGTCCAGGTCTTCCCCGAATAAGCGTTCACCATGAAATGGGAAGCTAATCAGCAATTTTTTACAGGGAGCTTCAGCAGACCAGTTTTTGAGCCATAGAAGCCTGCGCATATGTACTACAGACAGCGTAAGGCGGGAGGCCTGATGGATTGAATCCTTTATGGCGTCAACCGCAAAGCATAAGGCTCTAGGTAGATCAGCTAGGGCAGGGGCCTGCTGATCTGGCAAGTCCCTTAAGACCTGTTTCAACTGATCCTTCACTGCTTGGCAGACCCCAATAGCTGCCACTGCTGGTTGTGTCACCAAGCCTGCTGTAGAGAAAGCAGCCTTTAATAAGGACTCCAATTTTTTATCTATTGGGTCCTTGAACATTTGGACATTATCTACTGGACATGTCAGTGATTTATTCACACAAGAGATGGCTGCGTCCACTGTAGGGACCCTCCATTTTTTGATGAACCTATCCTCCATGGGATAGACCACCGGAAATCTCTTGGGAGGAGTAAATATTTTATCAGGATGTTCCCAATCCTGGTAAATGAGCCCTTCCAGTAAAGGGTGAAGTGGAAAGGAACAAACAGTCTGGGGAGCTTTTAGCGACCCCAGCGAGGAGACAGTAGTGGTTGATGGCTCCGCAAGGGGCATTTTAAATGCTGATCGGACCATGTTAGTCAGGGACTGAACCCATAATCTTTCAGCTTGAGATGCTGAGAAAGGTTCCTCCACTGTTGATTCCTCTATAACAGAATCAACCTCATCCTGATCCCCTTCAGGCAGGTCGATCCCTGTATGGGACTGTTGCTCCGCTAACAGGTACTCTGAAGGAGGAGACGAAGATCGGGCGCGCTTTCCCTGTGACAGGGAGGCAGCGATCAATGTTGTCAATCTCTCTTCCAATCCTCCCAGAGCTGAGGAAAAAACCTCCTCTGTTACATACACAGGAGCAGGTGAACTGAGGACAGCCACAGTACCAGGTACTCCTGCGGGGTCTCTACGGTCACTAACCTCTGAATTTTCAGGGGAGACTGGTGCAGCAGAAGCATGCCCAAGATCTTCAGAGCCCGATGGAGACCCCCTTCGCTTCCTGGAAGATTTAGTTCCGGAGCCTTTGGACGGCATATTCCTAAGTCCAAAGCTGAGGTATTCCAGCCGTAATACACCACTTTTACTGATAATAGTCTAGCACAATTGCTGCTATATAACAGTTGGTGTCTACTAAAGTGTCTTTCCAGGGGATGCCTGCATCAACCGCCTCTGTGTGCCATATTCTACTGTTGCTAGCTCTGTCTGTGCACTTCAATAGCCAGCTGACACCTGTAACTGTGCCTTTAAACACGCTGGATGCCCGCACATGTGCAGAAGCGCCGCGGCGCGCACCGAGCGTCATCCACCAGCTCCGCCCCTTTTTCCAGGTCACCTCTATATATAGAGGCGCGTGCTCGCGCACGCGCGTGGGCACGTGCGCCTTCGGCGCTCTTTTTAAAAAATAAAGAACTAGATGGGAGCCAGGGTCCTGTTTGCCGCAGGGCCCGGGGATGGATGAGCGCAGCAACAGGGCAGAGGAAACAGCTTCCCAGCAGAGAACTTACCAACTGCCTGGATTTGACTTTGGAAGAAAAAATCCACATTACAAGAAAAAAGAACCACAGCGGCCTCTAGTGATTAACACAGGTACCGTGGTCTTACCATTTTTTTTTTTTTTTCTTGACCACTATTAAAATTTTTTACATTTTCTTAGTAGTAACAGGCATGCACAGAATATTAGCGGGAATACCTTAGGTAACAGGCAGAAAGACAAATTAGGCTTGGGGGTCCCCCAATAGAACCAAGTTCCTGAGGGGCCCCCACTTACCTTTTCCTCGCCGCAGGACTCTGTTTGGTCTACAGAAGCCCAAACTTCACCTCTCACGGCAGGCATTGTAATTAAACCTTCAGGGACCGGGTTCCCAAGGATTCCACTCCCCTGGACCTGTATAGCACCCTGCACAGAAAACATCTTGGTCGTGGGTATGACCAGAGCTCTGGACCCCAGGGTCCAGCCCTCCTAAGAGAGGCATTACAGGCAAAACCTTGCTCTTCTCTTGCAAGGCCCGGGTACCGACCGTTTAGCTATGAAGCTTTTTTGGTCGGATCCGGAACAGCTTACTGAGGCCCATAAAAGAACCTGTACGCAAGCCCAGTGAAAACACATGTTACTCTTTGGCCAACACCTTAGACACTGGCAAAAAACTGAGGTACTCCCGGATGGGAGGGGCTTATATAGGGGAGGGTACTTCCGGTTTTGGAAGTTGCCAGTGCCAGCACCTGAAGGTATCTATATAACCTACATAGTAATGACTATGTCGCTCTGTGTCCCATGATGTATGAGAAAGAAATGGCGTTAAATACCATCTCAGGTGTATTTTTTGGGCCATTTCCCAGTGGTTAGCACATTTAGGAGTAGTTATATTGGATGGCCTTTTGACATTGTGCTTCTAAAGAAGCCTGTAGTTCTGATTCACATTTTACCAGAGGGGAATTTTTAACAAAGATTAACTTGGAATTGAGCTCATGGTAGAACAATGAAATACCTCTGGGTGTCTTAGAACAGTGGCGTCACTAGGGTTGGTGTCACCCGGTGCGAAAAAAAATGGTGTCACCCCCCAGCAACTATAGTCCCCCCTCAGTACAGACCCCCCTCCACTAACTACAGACCCCACTCCCACAGTATAGATCCCTTCCCTCAGTACAAACCCGCTCCACTAAGTACAGACTCTCCGCCATCAATATAGACCCGCCTCCCTCAGTATGAACCCCCACCTCAGTGCAGACCGCTCCATCAGTACAGACACCCCCACCTCAGTGCAGACCCCCTCAGTTACAGACACCCCCCCTCAGTTACAGACACCCCTCGTACAGACACCCCCCTCAGTACAGACACCCCCCTCAGTAACAGACACCCCCTCGTACAGACTCCCCCTCGTACAGACTCCCCCTCGTACAGACCACCCCTCAGTTACAGACACCCCCTCAGTTACAGACACCCCTCGTACAGACACCCCCCTCAGTACAGACACCCCCCTCAGTACAGACACCCCCTCGTACAGACTCCCCCTCGTACAGACCACCCCTCAGTTACAGACACCCCCTCAGTTACAGACACACCCTCAGTTAAAGACCCCCCTCAGTTAAAGACCCCCCTCAGTTACAGACACCCCCCTCAGTTACAGACACCCCCCTCAGTACATACACCCCCCTCAGTACAGACACCCCCTCAGTACAGACACCCCCACCTCAGTACAGACCGCTCCATCAGTACAGACACCCCCACCTCAGTGCAGACCTCCTCAGTTACAGACACCCTGCTCAGTTACAGACACCCCCCACAGTACCAGACACCCCTCGTACAGACACCCCCTCAGTTACAGACACCCCCCTCAGTACAGACACCCCCCTCAGTACAGACACCCCCTTGGTACCAGACCCCCCTCAGTACAGACACCCCCTCAGTTACAGCCCCCCTGGTGCAAACTCCCCCTAGTGCAGACCCCAGCAGTACAGACACCCCCTCCCCCCATCAGTAAAGATGCCCCCCTTACCTTACAGACCTCAGAACAGAGCGGCAGATACACACAGCGGTGTGTCTCTCGAGCGCGGGCTCCTCCTCCTCCTCTGTGGATGTAAACAGAGAGGAGGCAGAGGGGGCGGCGGCTTCCTTCCGCTCCGCTGAGGGACACAGCCGCAGCGTGAGCCTAAGGCACAGGGCAGCGGGCAATGTCAGTGTGGTGCCGCTGCGCTACCCACGGGTGTCACCCCTCTGGTGGGTGTCACCCGGGTGCGGCCCGCCCCCCCCGCACCTGGCTAGCAACGCTAGTGCGTGTCGTCACATCATCACAGTGCAGTGTGATGATGTGACAGGCTGAGTCGCTCGCTGGCTCTGTAGGGTAGGGAGGAGGATTGGAATTTAGGAATAGGAAGAATAAGGAGCCGGAGGACACACACCAGGCGTGGCCGCGGCGCTGGAGGTGTTGTTCCAGGCTTCCAGCCCAGCGGGGTGAAATTAATCAATGAATGGGTCAGCTGTAAAAAAAAAAAAAAAAAAATTAAAAAAAAAAAAAAAAAAAAAAAAAGGGAGGGTGTCACCCCTCTAGCGGGTGTCACCCGGGGGC
This sequence comes from Rana muscosa, assembly GCA_029206835.1. NCBI lineage: Eukaryota > Metazoa > Chordata > Amphibia > Anura > Ranidae > Rana > Rana muscosa. The sequence goes on from CM055116.1 coordinate 365,605,575, forward strand.
GGACCGCACCTCCCGCACCCCCCTAGCAACGCCTCTGTCTTAGAAGTAGAATTCCAGAAAGACCAAATGGAAGAGGGTATTTTCAAAAATGGTAGAGGATGTTGTTAAAGAAACAGCCAATCTAGCATAAAGCAAAAAAAAGTGGGGGAAATAGCGAACCTTTGCTGAAGAGCTGTAAAAGGGATCACTTTCTCATTATCCAAGTGATCATTAGTTGCAAGTATACCTTTAAGTTCTCAGCGTTTAAGATATATAACAGATCAAGGTTTTAAGGGTTTCAAGGAGTATTGGGATATCGGTCACCTTATGAGATGGGCTATTGACTATAAGACAGTAATCTATTGCTGTTGGGGTTGCCAAGATGATCAGATGTGGGTTATGGTGTACAGGGTAACAAGTGAAAGGAGCCCACACCAGAAATCGTAAGCTTTCCAAGGGAACAGCTGCCTGCTCAATAGTACACCATGATATATCATTAGGAGAACTAATCCAGAATTTTACTTGGTCAACCATGGTGGCCATATGATAATCTTTAAAGGGGTTGTAAAGGTTCATTTTTTATTTTCTAAATAGGTTTCTTTAAGCTAGTGCATTGTTGGTTCACTTACCTTTTCCTTCTATTTCCCTTCTAAATGTTTTTTTTCTTTGTCTGAATTTATCACTTCCTGTTCCTCCTCAGTAAGCTGTTCAGTAAGCTATTCTGGCTGACTAAACACCACTCAGATGATGGTGTGAAGTTTACTGAGGAGAAACAGGAAGTGAGAAATTCAGACAAAGAAAAAAAACATTTAGAAGGGAAATGGAAGGAAAAGGTAAGTGAACCAACAATGCACTAGCTTAAAGGAACCTATTTAGAAAATAAAAAACGAACCTTTACAACCCCTTTAAGGTTAGGTAATCCCATACCGCTTACCGATCTATTTTTCAAAAGGATAATGGAAGAGCACCTGGCTCGTTTACCCATCCACACAAATGTGGAGATTTTAGCTTGCAATGTTTAGTAAATCACCTCAGGGATATGTATGGGCAGAGTTCTAAAGTAACAAAGAATTTGGGGGAGGAGAATCATTTTCAATGCAGCAAGTCTGCCCGTCCAAGAAAGCTGGCACTTTTTCTTTCAATTTCCCGTCCATAAGGGGCATGAAATTTGCTGCGAATAGACTGGACAAAGGTGTGGTGATGTTAGCGCCTAAATATATGAGAGAGAAGATGTAGCCCAAGGGAAAGGGAGAGTGTTCTGGGTTTTTAGATCAACTTTGACACCATGAATGCTAGATTTGGCAGCAATAATCTTATAGTAGGAAATGTTATAGAATCTTGTGTGCCCCCGGCAGGGAAAGAGGCGGATCAGAAAGTGTCAATATAATGTCATCTGCAAACAACATGACCGTATGTTTAGTATGGTTAACTGTCATGCCTTCTGTCTGTATGGAACTTTTCAGCTAACAGTTCCATAAGAAGTGTGAATGTTAAAGGATAGAGGGGACCTTCCTGTCTTGTGCCCTTGTGTACAATGCAGAGATAGCCGCATTGATCGCACCCGAGAAGCCAAATTTATGATGTACCTGAGCTTAGGGTTGCACCGATACCGAGTCATTTCACGAGTACTCATACTCTTGAAAATGCCCCGATAACCGAAACCAATACCTTTGCGGTGCAATTTGCGCCCTTACAAAATGAATGGTCTCGAATCGCACTGCAAAGAATCACATGCAACTTGAACAGGAATGTGGTGCGATTCCTGTCCGAAATGAATGTGCTCCTGTGTGAACTCTCGCTTGTAAGTGATTACAGTCTGGGTGAACACCAGGGTTGCACCGGTCCAGTTCTGCTAGTCCACCAATGATTAAAGAGGAAGTAAACCCTGATGGGTTTTACTTCCTCTTTAGCCCGCTGCAAAGCCTGCAAATGAAAAGCATAATGGGCTAGTATGCATCGCATACTAGCCCATTATGTGTTACTTACCTGCAAAAGAATCCAGCGATGTCCCCAGAGTAGGCAGTGTCCATCTTCTGGCCCCTCTTCCTTCCGGGCCACGGACTCTGGCTCTGTGATTCGCCGGAGCCGCGGGACGTCACTCCTACGCACGTGCACGGGAGCTGCGATTCACGGCACAGGCTGGGGAAGAAACGGCACTTAGTTTTGTTTCTTCCCCGCGCCTGCGCCGTTGGGATTTTCGGCGGACTACAAGTGAAATATCTCCTAAACAGCGCACGTTTAGGAGATATTTCCACTACCTATAGGTAAGCCTTATTCTAGGCTTATCTATAGGTAGAAGTAGTCCAAAGGGGTTTACAACCACTTTAAAAGATCTTTCATTTATTATTAATATTCCACATTCTGTTTACAGCTTTATTCTAAAATTGATTAAATTCATTATATTCCTCAAAATTCTACAAACAATACCCCATAATGACAACGTGAAAGAAGTTTGTTTGACATTTTTGCAAATTTATTAAAAATAAAAAAACATGTACATAAGTATTCACAGCCTTTGCCATGAAACTCACAATTGAGCTCAGGCGCATCCTGTTTCCACTGATCATCTTTCAGATGTTTATACAACTTGATTGGAGTCCACCTGTGGTAAATTCAGTTGATTGGACATGATTTGGAAAGGCACACACCCATCTATATAAGGTCCCACAATTAACAGTGCATGTCAGAACACAAACCAAGCCATGAAGTCCAAGGAATTGTTTTTAGATCTCCGAGACAGGATTGTATCGAGGTACAGATCTAGTGAAGGGTACAAAAACATTTCTGCAGCATTGAAGGTCCAAATGAGCACAGTTGTCTCCATCATCCGTAAATTGAAGAAGTTTGGAACCACCAGGACTCTTTCTAGAACGGGCTGCCTGGCCAAAGTGAGCGATCAGGGGAGAAGGGCCTTAGTCAGGGAGGTGATCAAGAACCCGATAGTCACTCTGACAGAGCTCCAGTGTGGAGAGAGGAGAACCTTCCAGAACAACAACCATCTCTGCAGCACTTCACCAATCAGGTCTGTATGGTTAAAAGAAGCTCTGTCTCTCTCTTTATCTTCTTTTAACTTCATCCGGGACTGGAGAATAGAGTCTGTTTCTGGAAACTGTCCAACCAATCCACCTTATACAGGTCTGTATGGTAGAGAGGCCAGACGGAAGCCCCTCCTCAGTAAAAGGCACATGACAGCCCGTCTGAAGTTTGCCAAAAGGCACCTGAAGGACTCTCAGACCATGAGAAACAAAATTCTCTGGTCTGATGAAACAAAGATTAAACTCTTTGGCCTGAATGGCAAGCGTCGTGTCTGGAGGAAACCAGGCACCGCTCATCACCTGGCCAGTGAAGCATGGTGGTGGCAGCATCATGCTGTGGGGATGTTTTTTTAGCAGCAGGAACTGGGATACTAGTCAGGATCGAGGGAAAGATGAATGCAGCAATGTACAGAGACTTCCTTGATGAAAACCTGCTCCAGAGCGCTCTGGACCTCAGACTGGGGCGAAGGTTCATCTTCCAACAAGACAACAACCCTAAGCACACAGCCAAGATAACAAAGGAGTGGCTACCAGACAACTCCGTGAATGTCCTTGAGTGGCCCAGCCAGAGCCCAGACCTGAACCCGATTGAACATCTCTGTAGAGATCTGAAAAAGGCTGTGCATTGACGCTCTCCATCCAACCTGATTGAGCTTGAGAGGTCCTGCAAAGAAGAATGTGAGAAACTGCCCAAAAATAGGTGTGCCAAGCTTGTAGCATCATATTCAAAAAAACTTGAGGCTGTAATTGGTGCCAAAGGTACTTCAACAAAGTATTGAACAAAGGCTGTGAATACTTACCGTATGTTTATGTGATTTTTTTTTATTTTTATTTTTTAATAAATTTGCAAAGATTTCAAACAAACTTCTTTCACGCTGTTATTATGGGGTATTTTTTGTAGAATTTTGAGGAACATAATGAATTTGTTATATATACATATACACACACACCGATCAGCTATAACTTTGTGACCACAGACAGGTTAAGTGAATAATATTGATTATCTTGTTACAATGACATCTGAAAGTCGGTGGAATATATTAGGCAACAAGCAAACATGTTGTAACTGAAGTTGTTGTGTTGAAACCAGAAAAAATAGGATTTTTATAACAGCTTACCTGTAAAATCCTTTTCTTGGAGTACATCACGGGACACAGAGCGACATAGTCATTACTATGTGGGTTATATAGATACCTTCAGGTGCTGGCACTGGCAACTTCCAAAACCGGAAGTACCCTCCCCTATATAAGCCCCTCCCATCCGGGAGCACCTCAGTTTTGTAGCAAAGCAATAAGTGTCCCTAAAGAGGGGCGGGAGCTCTGTGTCCCGTGATGTACTCCAAGAAAAGGATTTTACAGGTAAGCTGTTATAAAAATCCTATTTTCTTTCTCGTACATCACGGGACACAGAGCGACATAGTCATTACTAATGGGATGTCCTAAAGCAATGCCCAACGAGGGGGGGGATACATCATACATAAGCTGAGCGCTATCAGACATGAGGATCTTTTGCGGCCTGCAACACACTGTGCCCAAAGGCGACATCCTCCTGACTTCTAACGTCCACCTGGTAGAACCTAGTAAACGTGTGTACTGAAGACCATGTTGCGGCCTTACAGATTTGAGCCAGGGAGGCCTGGTGATGCACTGCCCATGAAGTTCCAACTGCTCTCGTGGAGTGCGCTCTAACTTTGAACGGAGGCGGTCTCCTTCTCAAGCCATAGGCTTGCATTATGACCTGTCGAATCCACTTGGCTAAAGTAGATTTTGATGCTGCCTGACCCTTTCTGGGGCCTTCCGGCAGAATAAACAAAGTATCCGTTCTGCGAATCTGAGCAGTGGCTTTTAGATAAGCTTTAACTGCTCTTACTACATCCAAAGAATGCAATAACTTTTCCTCTACCGAAGTAGGTTTGGGGAAAAAAGAAGGAAGAACCACATCTTGGTTCAAATGAAACCTCGATACCACCTTAGGAAGAAAGGCTGGATGAGGGCGTAACACTACTCTGTCCTTATGGATAACCAGATATGGTTCCTTACAGGACATAGCTGCTAATTCCGACACTCTTTTAGCCGAACAAATGGCTACTAGAAAAATCAATTTCCTGGTGAGAAGAACCAAAGAAATATGCTGTAATGGTTCAAATGGTTGTTTCTGTAGAACCGACAGAACCAAGTTTAGATCCCATGGACATATGGGAATATTAACCGGAGGACTAATACGCATCACTCCTTGTATAAAGGCTTTGACTAGTGAATGCGAAGCCAAGGGCCTTTGAAAAAATATTGACAAGGCCGAAATCTGACCCTTGATAGTACTCAAGGCAAGCTTCCTATCTACAGCCCATTGTAGGAAGTCCAGAATCCTACCTATTACGTATTTACGTGGATGCCATTTCTTGGCCTCACACCAGGCGATGTACGCCTTCCAGATTCTATAGTAGATCTGCCTGGATACCGGCTTCCTGGCATTGATCATGGTAGATACCACAGAATTAGAGAGCCCTCTCTTTTTTAGAATGTGGGCTTCAATAGCCAGGCCGTCAAACCTAGGGCTGGTAAGGAAGGGTGGTATATCGGTCCTTGCGAAAGCAGGTCCGGACGATGTGGGAGGGTCCAAGGACTCCCCACAGACATCTTTACAATCTCCGCGTACCATGCTCTTCGGGGCCACGCTGGAGCCACCAGAATCACTGGTTTCTTTTCTACCCTGATTCTGCGGAGTAATCGAGGTAACAATTGTGGCGGTGGGAACGCATATATCAGCTTGAACTGATCCCAAGGGAACACTAGGGCATCCGAGCCGCAAGCTAGGGGATCCCTTCTCCAAGAGACAAACCTGTCCACTTTTGCGTTGAATCTGGATGCTAGCAGATCTACATCCGGTGTTCCCCACCGCTGACATATTGTCCGGAAAACCTCGGGATGAAGGGACCATTCCCCTGGGTATAATTGTTGGCGACTTAGAAAGTCCGCCTTCCAATTCTCCACTCCTGGAATGAATACCGCAGATATGGCTGGGACATATCTTTCTGCCCATTTCAGGATGTAATTTACTTCCCTCTGGGCTGCACGACTCCTGGTGCCCCCCTGATGATTGATATATGCCACTGCTGTGGCATTGTCTGATTGAATTCTGACAGGGGACCCTTGGAGTTTGGATGTCCATGCTACTAGGGCATACCGGGCTGCTCGTATCTCTAAGAGATTGATGGGCAGGGCCTTTTCCGCATCCGACCATCTGCCCTGGAGAGACCATTGCTCCAGTACTGCTCCCCAGCCTATAAGGCTGGCATCTGTAGTGACCACCTTCCAAGAAATCGGACTGAAGGATTTCCCTCTTTCCAGATTCTGGGGAACCAACCACCAGCGGAGGCTCTTGCGAATGGAAGGGGACAAGGACATTGGTAAGTCTAGGGCCTGAACTTTTTTGTTCCAGGCTGACAGTATGGCCCTTTGCAAATTCCTTGAATGGAATTGACCGTAGGGTACTGCTTCGAATGATGCCAAAATTTTTCCCAGCAGCCTCATGCACAGGCGTATGGATGGCTGTCTTTTTGTACCCACTAAGTGGATCAAATCTCTCAAAGACGACCCCTTTTCTTGAGGCAAGAAAATTTTTCTCTGGTCTGAATCCAGCCTTAGCCCCAAGTATTCCAGACTGTTGACTGGTTTTAGGGCTGACTTGTCTCGGTTGATAATCCAACCGTGATATTCCAGATACTTGATTGTCTCGTGAACAACCACTTCTAGTTTTTCCACTGAGTGGTCTATCAGCAACAAGTCGTCTAGATATGCCATTATCGTTACACCTCGTGTTCTTAGATTGGCCAATAATGGGGCCAGAATTTTTGTGAACACTCGTGGTGCTGTGGCCAGACCGAAGGGTAAGGCTCTGAACTGAAAATGGCGCCCTTCTACCGCAAAGCGTAGAAATTTTTGGTGGGTTGGAAAGATGGGAATGTGCAAATAAGCATCTTTGATGTCGATCGAGGCTAACCATTCCTCCCCTTGTAGGGCAGTGGCCACCGATCGGATCGACTCCATCCGGAAAGTCCTGATATGTAGGAATTTGTTTAGCCCTTTTAGATTTAATATGGGCCTCACGTCCCCGTTTGGCTTCGGGACTGTAAAGAGGTTTGAGTAAAACCCGAACCCCCATTCTTCCAGGGGAACCTCTATAATTACTGCTTGGAGCAATAATTGTTCTAGTGCCAACAGGAGGGATCCTCTCTTCTGGGGATCCCTTGGCACGTTTGACCTTATAAAGTGGGAAGGAGGGGAGTCTTTTAACTCCAATTTGTATCCCAGATTTACTGCGGAGAGTACCCATCTGTCTCTGATCGTGTCCCGCCAGGTCTCTGTGAACAACTGAAGTCTTCCCCCCACCCGATTGAGTGGGGGCAACCCTTCATGCATTTGACTTTGGGGGAGGTTTTGTACCTCTCCTGCTCCAGGGCTTCTTGTTACCCTGCAATTGTCCCTGATTTTTACCTCCGGGATTTGACCGAGGAGGCCGTCGGAACTGTTTCACAGCCGATGTCCTAGGGACTGGAGAAGCAGGCCTCTTAAAAGAGGGACCTCTAACTCTGTTTTTAACCGGCAAAAGTGTACTTTTACCGCTGGAAATTCTCTGGATATATTTGTCCAGGTCTTCCCCGAATAAGCGTTCACCATGAAATGGGAAGCTGACCAGCAATTTTTTACAGGGAGCTTCAGCAGACCAGTTTTTGAGCCATAAAAGCCTGCGCATATGTACTACAGACAGCGTAAGGCGGGAGGCCTGATGGATTGAATCCTTTATAGCGTCCACCGCAAAGCATAAGGCTCTAGGTAGATCAGCTAGGGCAAGAGCCTGCTGATCTGGCAAGTCCCTTAAGACCTGTTTCAACTGATCCTTCACTGCTTGGCAGACCCCAATAGCTGCCACTGCTGGTTGTGTCACCAATCCTGCTGTAGCAAAAGCAGATTTTAATAAGGACTCTAATTTTTTATCTATTGGGTCCTTGAACATTTGGACATTATCCACTGGACATGTCAGTGATTTATTCACACAAGAGATGGCTGCGTCCACTGTAGGGACCCTCCATTTTTTGATGAACTTATCCTCCATGGGATAGACCACTTGAAATCTCTTGGGAGGAGTAAATATTTTATCAGGATGCTCCCAATCCTGGTAAATGAGCCCTTCCAGTAAAGGATGGATCGGAAAGGAACAAACAGTCTGGGGAGCTTTTAGCGACCCCAACGAGGAGACAGAAGTGGATGATGGCTCCGCAAGGGCCATTTTAAATGCTGATCGGACCATATTAGTCAGGGACTGAACCCATAATCTTTCAGCATGTGATGCTGAGAATGGCTCTTCCACTGTTGATTCCTCTACAACAGAATCGACCTCATCCTGCTCCCCTTCAGGTAGGTCGATCCCTGTATGGGACTGTTGCTCCGCTAACAGGCACTCTGAGGGAGGAGATGGAGATCGAGCGCTTTTTTCCTGTGACAGGGAAGCAGCGATCAATGCTGACAATCTCTCTTCCAGCCCTCCCAGAGCTGAGGAAAAAACCTCCTCTGTTACATACACAGGAGCAGGTGAACTGAGGACAGCCACAGTACCAGGTACTCCTGAGGGTGCTCTACGGTCACTAACCTCTGATTCTTCAGGGGAGACTGGTGCAGCCGAAGCATGCCCAAGATCCTCAGAGCCCGATGGAGACCCCCTATGCTTCCTGGGATTTTTAGTCCCGGAGTTTTTAGACGGCATTATTCCTAAGCCCAAAGCTGAGGTATTCCAGCCGAAATACACCACTTACTGACAATAGTCTAGCACAAATGCTGCTATAAAAACAGTTGCTGTCTACTAATGTGCCTTTCTATGGGGATGCCTGCATCAACCGCTTGCTGTATGCCTTTTTTTAAATGTTGCCAGCTCTGTCTCTGCACTCCATAGCCAGCTCACAACACATAATTGTGGTTTTTAACATGCTGGGACACCCGCACATGCGCAGAAGCGCTGCGGCGCGCACAGAGCGTCATCCCCCAAGCTCCGCCCGCTTTCCCGGCTCACCTCTATATATAGAGGCGCGTGCACGCGCACGCGCGCGGCCACGTGCGCCTTCGGCGCTAATTTTGAAAAAGGAAACTAGGGACAAGAGCCAGGGCCCCTTTTGCCGCAGGCCGGGGGATGGACGAGCATTGCAACATGGCAGAGGAAGCAGTTTCCCACAAGAGAACTCACCATCTGCCTGGACTTGCTCTGATAAAAAGAAACTAGTCCACATGACAAGAAACGTTCCACAGCGGCCTCTAGTGGATTAACACAGGTACCGCAGTCTAGTATATTATATATTTTTTTTTTCTTGACCACTATTAAAATTATTACATTTTTTAGTAGTTACAGGCATGCATAATATTTAGCGGGAATACCGTTAGGTAACAGGCAGAAAGACATATTAGGCTTGGGGGTCCCCTCAATAGAACCAAGTTCCTGAGGGGCCCCCACTTACCTTTTCCCCGCCGCAGGACTCTGTTTGGCCACAGAAGCCCAAACTTCACCTATCACGGCAGGCATTGTAATTAAACCTTCAGGGACCGGGTTCCCAAGGATTCCACTCCCCTGGACCTGTATAGCACCCTGCACAGAAAACATCTTGGTCATGGGTATGACCAGAGCTCTGGATCCCAGGGTCCAGCTCTCCTAAGAGAAGCATTACAGGCAAAACCTTGCTCTTCTCTGCAAGGCCCGGGTACCGACCGTTTAGCTATGAAGCTTTTTTGGTCGGATCCGGAATAGCTTACTGAGGCCCAAAAGAACCTGTACGCAAGCTCAGTGAAAAACACATGTTTCTTCTTGGCCAACACCTTAGACACTGGCAAAAAACTGAGGTGCTCCCGGATGGGAGGGGCTTATATAGGGGAGGGTACTTCCGGTTTTGGAAGTTGCCAGTGCCAGCACCTGAAGGTATCTATATAACCCATTAGTAATGACTATGTCGCTCTGTGTCCCGTGATGTACAAGAAAGAAAATTATCTAATTGTGTTGTGTATAGGGCTGCATAGCCTCAGACCGGTCATTGTGCTCATGCTGACTCGTGTCCACAGCCAAAAGCACCTACAATGGGTACGTGATAATCAGAACTGGACCACAGAGTAATGGAAGAAGGTGGCCTGATCTGATGAATCACGTTTTCTTTTTATCATGTGGTTGGCTGGGTGCATTTGCATCACTTAAAGTTTTCATGAAATTTGAGCTGGGCAAAGCTCTCAGTCCCCTGGCTTTCTCCTGCTCCGTAGCTCTGCTATCAGCCTGAAAACTGCTGACAAGTTCTCCAACACAGGACATAAAAGCAGCCTGAAATTTGTGACGTGGGAGGTTGCTATAAATAGATTAGCAGAAAGCTTGACTTGTCAGAGCAGAGCTCTGCACATTCCTTTCTTCCTTTGCCAATGTGCGTGGGGGGTGCCTTTCCTCCAATCAGCTGTCTTGGCTTTATGCCAATAATCAACTCCCAGTGCTGAACAGGAAGAGAAAAATCGGTAACACAATGTGCACTTTCTAAAGGATATATACAGCTGAAGACTGCAGATGTACATGTAAAACTTATGTAGGGAGATTTGTTTGATCTCTGTGTATCATGTGATGCGGTTCACTTCACTGGGTATATGTGATTGTTTACATCAGCTTTAACTGGGGAAGAGATGGCATCAGGATGTGGTATGGAAAAAAAGCAAGCTGGCTGAGGCAGTGTGATGCTTGAGGCAATGTTCTGTTGGGAGACCTTGGGTCTTGTCATTCATGTGGAGGTTACTTGACATGTACCACCTACAAAACACATTGCTGGTGACCAAGTACACCTCTTCATGGAAACGGCATTCCCTGATGGCAGTGGCCTCTTTGAGCAGGATAATGCACCCTGCCACACTGTAAAAATGATTCAAGAATTCTTTGAAGAACACAACAATGAGTTTAAGGTGTTGACTTGGCCTCCAATTTTTAATGATCTCAATCCAATTGAGCATCTGTGGGATGTGCTGGAAAAACAAGTCTGATCCATGGAGGCCCCAGCTCACAATTTACAGGACTATAATGATCTGCTACTGATGGCTTGGTGCCAGATACCACAGCATACAGTACCTTCAGAGGTCTTGTGGCATCCATTCCTTGAACGGTCAGGGCTGTTTTGACAGAAAAAGGGGTGTCAGGTCACCTGTGGCCAGATGACAGATGCACACCGTAGGGGGACAGGAGTGCACCACAAGATAGTGAACCCTATGGCTGACTGCTGCGGATAGGGAACTGGGTGGTTGTGGAAAGCGGGACCAGAGGAGCACAACTGGGATCCTACAGGAAGCTAGAGCCGAGATTCCCCAGGGTGCGGAGTCTAAGACCCAGCAGGTCTTCTCCAGAGCCTCTAGTGGTGAGGATGTTGCGCTGTAACTAGGTCCAGGTCGCGACCCCTAGAGTCTCCTAGCTCACGCCCCGTAGGGTAAGGGGGAGAGAGGGGAAGCAGCAGCACAAGATACAAGAATAGCGAAGGACAAGCCGAAGGTCAAGGGTCACTAGCAGACAGGGATAGTCGGGAACAAGCCAATATCGTAACACAGAGACAGACGTAGCACACGACAGGCAGGAACCCAAACACACAATGCTTAACAAACACGTTGATCAGCAAAGCAGGCTTGCAGTGCACAGGTTAATATAGTGTTCTGTGATAGGGCCTGGGGTGGAGTCAGGCTGGGAGGAGATTATAAAGGAAGCCAGGTGAAAGGGTCTGGCCTCTAAGTGAACACATGAGGAGGAAAGGTAAGCTGACAGACAAACATTACTGCATATCCATGACAAGGGGTCTACTCAATATTAGGATATTAGATGGGTGGTCATAAAGTTATTGCTGTTTGGTGTTCATAGATATATCAATGGACACTTTTTAACAACTACACAATGTTATCATTATTTATATATATTCTGAATTTTTTTTTAGATCTTTAGATATTTCAAAGACAGCAGCAATTTATAAAGAGATATGTCTGACTTATTGGGGTTTAACAAAATGTACACAACTTTCACACAAGGTTCACACATTTTACAATTGAATCTTGGATGAAAGTTGAGCAAATTGTAAGTGAAAACCTTGATAAATAGACCCCAACGCTTCATTTATATTGTTGTGGACTTAAAATGTACAATTGGTTACAATGATTCTGATTTACTAAGAGTATAGGATGTTCACTTTGTAATGTGAATTCTAGTGAATAAGGTGAAATTCTGCGAACTTCAAAAATCATTGGGTTTTTTTCATTTGCACGTGATTGTGAATTCTTTAAAAAGGGAGTTTTCAGCACATAAATTAAGCAAAGTGATAATTCCCTTTGCAAAGTTAACATTGCTGAATTCCTTTAGTAAATCAACGTTTACATAAATAGAAAAAAAAAAACAAGAAATATCCAATTTCACCACCAGATGGTGCAATTGTCCCACCCAAATTTTCATACTTCTAAAAAAGCAGGCAAATTATGTTATAGCCTTATATTCAATTTTTCTTATTTATGTTCTTACTCCAGATTAAAAAAAATAAACTGTTAAATGAGAACAAAAAATGTATATTTAATATATAACTATATGTCAATATAAAAATATATACTTTTAATTGTCAAAGCTGCTTAACCCTGCTTGGATGCTAAAGAGAAAGCCTTTTGTGCTGTAAAGGAAATTCATTCAGCTAGACATTTTTATGCAGTTTATGGGTGCTGAGACAATTTACAAAACCAATTGACACATTTGATTAGTCTAAGTACATTTCTACAACTGATGACCTCCTGAAGAAAAGTAGCCATTTACAGCTCTGCAATTTCTTGAGCTGAATTTAAGGCAAATGGTCAGCTTAAATGCAAATAATGCTTAGTGGTGTTCTTCCTAAAAAACACTCCGATGATTTTGTAACCCAGCTGACCTTAACTGCGCCCTATTGTAAAACGGTAGTTTATAGAAAAAAGGCAGCATTAAATACTTCTATAAATTAGCATTTTTTTCTTCTACACCAGGGTGGATTTGATTTAAATCATGATTTAACTCACTAGTAAAAAGGCTTGATTTAAATCATAATTTTTAAAAAGCAACTGTCATCTCTGTCCCGCAGCGGCTCCTCCTCTGACCCGCTGTTGACTCACCGACAGTCCCATTCACTTTAATGGGACAGCTGGTGATGCGGCAGTGACACAACAAGGTGAGGAACCTGCGGCTGGTCACGTGAAATAAGGAATTTAGCTGCAGAATTTAAAAATAACACTTACACTGTGTAGTATATTGTGTTATAACAGAAGGGCTGGTAGTAATTGTGATCACTATCTTTACTGCCACATGGAATAGCGGCAGGAGAGGAGGGGCAGGTTTTGGAGATTGGCTCACACACTAGGAAGTGACAGGCAGGGAGGAGGGGCGAGGGAAAGCAGCAGGATGACGGTGGCACATAAACTGACCACGGTATCATGGATCAGCAACCATGATTACCATGGTCAGCACACCTAGGGGGACACAGGAACAGGAAGGATTAACTAGGTATTTTACAGCAAAGAAAGGGGAAAATGGCACAGCACAAGCACTATGTGGTTTAACATGCTTTAACCACTTAACGACCACCCACTGTAAATATACGTCGGCAGAATGGCACCGACAGGCAGAATCACGTATATCTACGTGATCGCCTTTGTATAGTTGGGGGGTCCGATCGGACCCCCCTTCTTTACAGTGAGCGGTGGTTAAGTGTTCGGGAGCGATCCGGGATGAGGGGACGGCCGTTCGATTCCGGCCACCCCCTCGCGATCGCTCCTGGCGAATGAGAAAGCTTCCCTGCCTGTGTAATGTTTACACAGGCAGAGGAAGTGATGTCATCTCTCCTGCGGCGCTCACATATACCGAGCGCCGCACAAGAGAAGATGCCAGGTTAGTGCACAAAACACTACACTGACACCAGGACACATAGGAACATAAATCGCCCCCCCCCAGACCACCCCCCAGCCCCCAGTCACAGTGTCACTGATTGCAGTGACCATTTATTTACTGATCACTGCAATCAGTGACATTTGTGACTGTAAAAGTGTCACTAAAGTTAGTTTTAGGTCCAGTGTAGCCCCCTAACCCCCCCTAATAAAGGTTTAACCCCCTGATCGCCCCCCAGGTAACCCTTTCACCCCCTATCACCACTGTCGCTAAGCGATCGTTTTTCTGATCGCTGTCTTAGCGTCGGTGATGCCGATCGGTAGCCAGTAATTTTTTTTAGGTTCGCCGCAGGTTTTTATAGCGTCAGGTACCCCCATATATTATCGAATAAAGCTTTAACCCCCTTGATCGCCCCCCCAGGTAACCCTTTCACCCCCTATCACCACTGTCGCTTAGCGATCTTTTTACTGATCGCTGTCTTAGTGTCGGTGATGCCGATCGGTAGCCAGTAATTTTTTTTAGGTTCGCCGCAGGTTTTTATAGCGTCAGTCACCCCCATATATTATCTAATAAAGGTTTAACCCCCTTGATCGCCCCCCAGGTAACCCTTTCACCCCCTATCACCACTGTCGCTAAGCGATCGTTTTTCTGATCGCTGTCTTAGTGTCTGTGATGCCGATCGGTAGGCAGTAATTTTTTTTAGGTTCGCCGCAGGTTTTTATAGCGTGAGGTACCCCCATATATTATCTAATAAAGGTTTAACCCCCTTGATCGCCCCCCAGGTAACCCTTTCACCCCCTATCACCACTGTCGCTAACCGATCGTTTTTCTGATCGCTGTCTTAGTGTCTGTGATGCCGATCGGTAGCCAGTAATTTTTTTTAGGTTCGCCGCAGGTTTTTATAGCGTCAGGTACCCCCATATATTATCTAATAAAGGTTTAACCCCCTTGATCGCCCCCCAGGTAACCCTTTCACCCCCTATCACCACTGTCGCTAAGCGATCGTTTTTCTGATCGCTGTCTTAGTGTCGGTGACGCCGATCGGTAGCCAGTAATTTTTTTTAGGTTCGCCGCAGGTTTTAATAGCGTCAGGTACCCCCATAAATTATCTAATAAAGGTTTAACCCCCTTGATCGCCCCCCAGGTAACCCTTTCACCCCCTATCACCACTGTCGCTAAGCGATCGTTTTTCTGATCGCTGTCTTAGTGTCTGTGATGCCGATCGGTAGCCAGTAATTTTTTTTAGGTTCGCCGCAGGTTTTTATAGCGTCAGGTACCCCCATATATTATCTAATAAAGGTTTAACCCCCTTGATCGCCCCCCAGGTAACCCTTTCACCCCCTATCACCACTGTCGCTAAGCGATCGTTTTTCTGATCGCTGTCTTAGTGTCGGTGATGCCGATCGGTAGCCAGTAATTTTTTTTAGGTTCGCCGCAGGTTTTAATAGCGTCAGGTACCCCCATATATTATCTAATAAAGGTTTAACCCCCTTGATCGCCCCCCAGGTAACCCTTTCACCCCCTATCACCACTGTTGCTAAGCGATTGTTTCTCTGATCGCTGTCTTAGTGTCGGTGATGCTGATCGGTAGCCAGTAATTTTTTTTAGGTTCCCCGTCAGGTTTTTATATAGCGTCAGGTACCCCCATATATTACCTAATAAAGGTTTTAACCCCCTAATTGCCCCTAGTTAACCCTTTCACCAATGATCACCATATAAGTGTTACGGGTGACGCTGGTTAGTTAGTTTGCTTTTTATAGTGTCAGGGCACCCGCCGTATATAACCCAATAAAGGTTTAACCCCCTGATCGCCCGGCGGGTGATATAAATTAGGTTTTAGCGTCAGAGAGGGTCTGCGTCACACCCCAGGCAACGTCAGGTTAGTGCCAGTAGCGCTAACACCCACGCGTGAAGCATACACCTCCCTTAGTGGTATAGTATCTGAACAGATCAATATCTGATCTGATCAGATCTATACCCACTTAACGACCGCCCACCGCCGATTTACGTCGGCAGAATGGCACCGACAGGCAGAATCACGTAGATCTACGTGATCGCCTTTGTGCAGTTGGGGGGTCCATCCGGACCCCCCTTCACTGCAGTGAGCGGCCGTTAAGTGTTCGGGAGCGATCAGGCATGAGGGGGCGGCCGCTCGATTCCGCCCCCCCCCCTCGCGATCGCTCCCGGCGAATGAAATTGCTTCCTCCTGCCTGAAATGTAAACACAGGCTGGAGGAAGTGATGTCATCTCCCTCGCCGCGGTCTTTTCGTTCCCGGCGCCGAGAAGAGAAGAAGCAGGTTAGTGCACCAACAGTCCACTGACACGTAGGTACACATAGGCACACAAATCACCCCCCAGTCACCCCCAGATCACCCCCCAGGTCACCCCAAAGCCCCCAATCACAGTGTCACTGATTGCAGTGATCATTTATTTTACTGATCACTGCATTTAGTGTCATCTGTGATTGTAAAAAGTTGCAGGGCAGTTAGGATTAGGCCCCTTTAGGTCCAGGGTAGCCCCCTAACCCCCCCCCCTAATAAAGGTTTAACCCCTTGATCACCCCCCAGGTAACCCTTTCACCCCCTAACTTCAGCGTCACTAAGCGATTGTTTTTCCGATCGCTGTATTCGTGTCGCTGGTGTTTTAGATAGGCAGTTATTTTTTTTTTAGGTTCGCCGCAGGTTTTTATTAGTGTCAGGTACCCCCATATATTATTTTAACCCCCTGATTGCCCCTAGACTTAACCCTTTCACCAGTGATCGCCGCATAAGCGTCACTGGTGTCACTGGTTAGCCAGTAAGTTATTTAGTTTACCCGTCAGGTTTTTATATAGTGTCAGGTACCCCCATATTTAACCTAATAAAGGTTTTAACCCCCTGATTGCCCCTAGTTAACCCTTTCACCAGTGATCACCATATAAAGGTTACGGGTGACGCTGGTTGATTAGTTTGCTTTTTATAGCATCAGGGCACCCGCCGTATATAACCCAATAAAGGTTTAACCCCCCTGATCGCCCGGCGGGTGAGATCAATTAGGTTTTAGCGCCAGAGAGGGTCTGCGTCGCCCCAGGCAGTGTTAGGTTAGTGCCAGTAACGCTAACACCCACGCGCAAAGCATACACCCCCCTTAGTGGTATAGTATCTGATCAGATCTATACTAGCATCCCCAGCGGTTTAGGGTTCCCAAAAACGCAGTGTTAGCGGGATCAGCCCAGATACCTGCTAGCGCCTGCGTTTAGCCCCTCCGCCCAGCCCAGCCCAGCCCAGCCCACCCAGGTGCAGTATCGATCGATCACTGTCACTTACCAAACACAACACACATAACTGCAGCGTTCGCAGAGACAGGCCTGATCCCTGCGATCGCTAACAGTTTTTTTGTAGCGTTTGATATATTTGCTGACGACAGTCAGGTGCTTTTTTTCCTGTGAATCTTACTAGTGTACCC
Organism: Rana muscosa; assembly: GCA_029206835.1. Taxonomy (NCBI): domain Eukaryota; kingdom Metazoa; phylum Chordata; class Amphibia; order Anura; family Ranidae; genus Rana; species Rana muscosa. The sequence goes on from CM055116.1 coordinate 365,622,965, forward strand.
CTAAATTTAGAGCCCAAAATGGCAAGACGAAGGTACACTAGTAAAGAGGCCTACGAGATTCTGAGCATGACAGATAGTGAAGAGGAGGTCACGTATCTGTCAGATTCAGGCTCAGAATATCTTCCCGTAGAAGACAGTGACGTCAGTGGCCCCACGTCAGATAGCTCTGACGACGAAGTTGAGGTCCCTGCTAAGGTCAGGTGTACCCGATCCCGATCTTCTGAGGTTGTTGAGGAGCAAGAACCGCAGGTCTCTCGTATCATGGAGCAGAGTAGTACTAGCGCCGCTATTCCTTCTGGTGAACTGGCAAGCACCAGCGGCCTAGTACAGCCTGGACGTACATCCAGCACTGCAGTAACACTTGGTGACGTGGCGAGTCCCATAAGTGCAGTTCAAGCTGGCGAGGTGGCAAGCACAAGTAGTGTCCCGCTGCCACCAAGAAGACAAAGGCAGGCCCGTCGTGCCCATACTGCCCTTCCTGCAGAATTTGCCTATCCTGATTGGGTCCCCACCACTTCTGCAGAACCCGTACTTCCCCCATTCACTGCCCAACCCGGTATTCAGGTGGAAACAGCTGATTTTATTCCAATTGATTTTTATTCGCTGTTTTTCACGGAAGATCTCTATAGATCTATTGTGGACCAGAGTAATTTATATGCTGGTCAATTTATCGCCGCTAACCCCCAGTTGCCTAAAATTGCCAGAAATTGGAAACCAATTACGGTTTCCGAATTTAAGACCTTTCTGGGCCTTTCCCTCAACATGGGCACACATAAATTTCCGTCATTGCGTGCTTATTGGTCCACGCACCCAATTGACCACATGCCCGTGTTCTCTGCCTCCATGTCCAGGGCACGATACGAGCAGATTTTGCGGTTCATGCACTTCAACGACAATGAACTTTGTCGTCCACGTGGGGACCCTGAATACGACCGGCTCTATAAAATTCGGCCCCTCATAAACCACTTCAACGAACGTTTTGCAGCCTTGTTTACTCCCGATCAAGTTGTCTGCGTTGATGAGTCCCTGATTAAATTTTCTGGCCGCTTGTCTTTCAAGCAGTACCTTCCCAGCAAGCGTGCCAGATACGGGGTCAAGCTCTACAAGTTCTGTGACAGGGCAACAGGCTATGTAGTGAACTTTACGGTTTATGAGGGAAAAGATAGTCAGATTGAGTCGGTCAACTGCCCGGATTACATAGGGAGCGCTGGCAAGATAGTGTGGAACTTGGTGTCACCCTTATTCGGAAAGGGGTACCACTTGTATGTGGACAATTATTACACGAGCGTGCCACTGTTTAGTCACTTGTTTAATCATCAGATTGGAGCATGTGGCACCGTGCGACCTAATCGCCGGGGCTTTCCCCAGCTGCTTGTAGATGCCCGTCTTAGGCTGGGGGAGAGAGCCTGCTTGAAGTGTAATAACTTGCTCGCTATGAAGTGGAGGGACAATAAGAATGTTTTCCTTCTTACCTCCCTTCATGCAGACACGACAGTCCAAATTCGTACGGCGACTGGTGTTGTGGAGAAACCCCTCTGTGTCCACGAATATAACCAAAATATGGGAGGGGTGGACCTCAACGACCAGTTGATGGCGCCGTATCTAATTGACCGTAAGGCGAGACGCTGGTACAAAAAAGTGTCTCTATCATTATTCCAATTGGCTTTGCTGAACGCTCATGTGCTATACAGAGCTTCAGGCGGGACGTTATCTCTTCTAAAATTCCAGAATGAGATAGTCACAGAACTCCTGTATCCAGGCGGTTCTGCACCTCACCATCCCCTACCAAATGCAGTAAGCCGGCTGCATGAGAGGCATTATTCGTATGTCCTCCCGAGTACCCCTACCCAAAGCCACCCCCAAAAAAGATGTCGTGTCTGTAGCAAGCGCGGATTTAGGCGTGACACCCATAGTTTTTGTCCACTCTGTCCTGACAAGCCTGGTCTTTGCCAAGGTGAATGTTTTGAACGCTACCACTCAAAAGTGAAGTTTTAGCGTAGGGTACAGCATTTCACAGACAAGGACACACTTACACAGGGTCTCCCAATATGCCATTACATTTTGAGAGACCCGAACCATTACAGTTGTAAAGTTACAAAAAAAAGTGTAAAAAAGAAAAAAAAAAACGTAAAAAACAAAACACAAAAAAAATATAAAATAAAAAAACCAAAAATAGTTGTCGTTTTATTGTTCTCTCTCTCTCTATTTTCTCTCTATTGTTCTGCTCTTTTTTACTGTATTCTATTCTGCAATGTTTTATCATGCTTGCTTTTCAGGTATGTAATTTTTTGTTTTCAGGTGCGCCATTCAACTGCAGCGCGGATCTATTTATCTTGACAGCAACAGCGTTTGCTCCCACGATACATAAAGCCGTGACTCCAGTGCTGTAGGAGGTGATTTCACCACCACAGTTAAAAAAAAGAGCATATATGCCGAAGCATGGGGGCAGCAGGGGCGGAGGAGTGATTTTGCTCCTAATGCCGCGTACATACGGTCGAAATTCCGACGGAGGCCTGCCCGTGGAAAATTCCGACCGTGTGTACGCGGCATAACTTTTTTGCGGGAGGATGCCCCCATGCTTCGGCATATATATATTTTAGGCACAGGTTGCGTTAAAACATTTTTTTATTTTTTACTAGGTTTTGTTTTGGTATTTGCTTTGCAGGTATGGTATGGTAAGGTCTTGCTGTTGTACTGTAATGTTACTTTGTTTTAATGTTAACCACCATTTGCTTAGCAGGTACGCCATTCAGTTGCAGCGCGGATCTATTTATCTTCACAGCAACAGCGTTTGCTCCCACGATACATAAAGCCGTGACTCCAACGCTGTAGGAGGTGATTTCACCACCACAGTTAAAAAAAAGAGCATATATGCCGAAGCATGGGGGCAGCAGGGGCGGAGGAGCGATTTTGCTCCTAATGCCGCGTATATACGGTCGAAATTCCAACGGAGGCTTGCCCGTGGAAAAGTCCGACCGTGTGTACGCGGCATAACCTTTTATGCCGCGTACATACGGTCGAAATTCCGACGAAGGCTTGACCGTGTGTACGCGGCATAACTTTTTTGCGGGAGGATGCCCCCATGCTTCGGCATATATGCCCATCATTAGAAGTGGGTCGATGAAGGGAGGTATTCTAATGGTGGGCATACCCACCAATCAATCTCTTTTTTTCGTTCAGCCAATAGGCTGTATGAAAAAAAAGATTACAATACATGTCCAACAAGGACCAGCAACGTACTGGTATGTTGCTGGACTTTGAATGTTTATACCAGAATGATGCCTGCGGGTTTAGGTATCATCTTGGTATCATTCTTTTCAGCCAGCAGCCGGCTTTCATGTAAAAGCAATTCTAGCAGATAATTAGCCTCTAGACTGCTTTTACAAGCAGTGGGAGGGAATGCCCCCCCCCCCCGGATATAAAAAGCGCCATTGGGAAATTGGGAAAGCATTTTATCACACCGATCTTGGTGTGGTCAGATGCTTTGAGGGCAGAGGAAAGATCTAGGGTCTAACCCCCCAATTTTTTTCAAAAAAAGAGTACCTGTCACTACTTATTGCTATCATAGGGGATATTTACATTCCCTGAGATAACGATAAAAATGGTAAAAAAATAAAATATGGAAGGCACAGTTTAAAAATAAAATAAAAAAGCCAAATAAATAATAAAAAAAAAAGCACCGCTGTCCCCCCCCCCCCTGCTCTTGCGCAAAGGCGAACGCAAGCGTCGGTCTAGCGTCATATGTAAACAGCAATTGCATCATGCATGTGAGGTATCACCGCGAAGGTCAGATCGAGGGCAGTCATTTTAGCAGTAGACCTCCTCTGTAAATCTAACGTGGTAACCTGTAAAGGCTTTTAAATGCTTTTAAAAATGAATGTAGTTTGTCGCCGCTGCGCGTTTGTGCGCAATTTTAAAGCATGTCGTGTTTGGTATCCATGTACTCGGCCTATGATCATCTTTTTTATTTCATCAAACATTTGGGCAATATAGTGTTTTTTAGTGCATTAAAAATAAAAAAAGTGTGTTTTTCCCCCAAAAAATGCGTTTGAAAAATCGCTGCGCAAATACTGTGTGGAAAAAAAAAATGCAACACCCACTATTTTAATCTGTAGGGCCTTTGCTTTAAAAAAATATATAATGTTTGGGGGTTCAACATAATTTTCTTGCAAAAAAAAATTTTTTTTCATGTAAACAAAAAGTGTCAGAAAGGGCTTTGTCTTCAAGTGGTTAGAAGAGTGGATGATGTGTGACATAAGCTTCCTAATGTTGTGCATAAAATGCCAGGACAGTTCAAAACCCCCCCAAATGACCCCATTTTGTAAAGTAGACACCTCAAGCTATTTGCTGAGAGGCATGTTGAGCCCATTGAATATTTTTTTTTTTTGTCCCAAGTGATTGAATAATGACCAAAAAAAAAAAAAAATGTACAAAAAGTTGTCACTAAATTATATATTGCTCAAACATGCCATGGGCATATGTGGAATTACACCCCAAAATACATTCTGTTGCTTCTCCTGAGTACGGGGATACCACATGTGTGGGACTTTTTGGGAGCCTAGTCGCGTACGGGACCCCAAAAACCAAGCACCGCCTTCAGGATTTCTATGGGTGTAAATTTTTGATTTCACTCCTCACTGCCTATCACAGTTTCGGAGGCCATGGAATGCCCAGATGGCACAAACCCCCCCAAATGACCCCATTTTGGAAAGTAGACACCCCAAGCTATTTGCTGAGAGGTATGTTGAGTATTTTGCAGATCTCGCTTTTTGTCACAAAGTTTTGAAAATGTAAAAAAAGAAAAAAAAAAGAAAAAAAAATGTCTTTCTTAATTTTCAAAAACAAATGAGAGCTGTAAAATACTCACCATGCCTCTCAGCAAATAGCTTGGGGTGTCTACTTTCCAAAATGGGGTCATTTGTGGGGGTTTTGGGCTATTTTGATATTTTATGGCCTTCAAAACTGTGATAGGTAGTGAGGAGTGAAATCAAAAATTTATGCCCTTAGAAACCCTGAAGGCGGTGCTTGGTTTTTGGGGTCCCGTACGCGGCTAGGCTCCCAAAAAGTCCCACACATGTGGTATCCCCGTACTCAGGAGAAGCAGCAGAATGTATTTTGGGGTGTAATTCCACATATAACCATGGCATGTGTGAGCAATATATCATTTAGTGACAACTTTTTGTACATTTTTTTTTTCTTTTTGTCATTATTCAATCATTTGGGACAAAAAAAAAATATTCAATGGGCTCAACATGCCTCTCAGCAAATAGCTTGGGGTGTCTACTTTCCAAAATGGGGTCATTTGGGGGGGTTTTGTGCCATCTTGGCATTTTATGGCCTTCAAAACTGTGATAGGTAGTGAGGAGCGAAATCAAAAATTTATGCCCTTAGAAACCTTGAAGGCGGTGCTTGGTTTTTGGGGTCCCGTACGCGGCTAGGCTCCCAAAAAGTCCCACACATGTGGTATCCCCGTACTCAGGAGAAGCAGCAGAATGTATTTTGGGGTGTAATTTCACATATGCCCATGGCATGTGTGAGCAATATATAATTTAGTGACAACTTTGTGCAAAAAAAAAAAAAGTTTGTCATATTCCCGCAAGCTGTGGCAAAATATAAAATATTCCATGGACTCAACATGCCTCTCAGCAAATAGCTTGGGGTGTCTACTTTCCAAAATGGGGTAATTTGGGGGGGTTTTGTGCTATTTTGGCATTTTATGGCCTTCGAAACTGTGATAGGTAGTGAGGAGTGAAATCAAAAATTTACGCCCTTAGAAATCCTGAAGGCGGTGCTTGGTTTTTGGGGCCCTGTACGCGGCTAGGCTCCCAAAAAGTCCCACACATGTGGTATCCCCGTACTCAGGAAAAGCAGCAGAATGTATTTTGGGGTGCAATTCCACATATAACCATGGCATGTGTGAGCAATATATCATTTAGTGACAACTTTTTGTACATTTTTTTTTTTTTCTTTTTGTCATTATTCAATCATTTGGGACAAAAAAAAAAAATATTCAATGGGGTCAACATGCCTCTCAGCAAATAGCTTGGGGTGTCTACTTTCCAAAATGGGGTCATTTGGGGGGGTTTTGTGCCATCTTGGCATTTTATGGCCTTCAAAACTGTGATAGGTAGTGAGGAGTGAAATCAAAAATGTATGCCCTTAGAAACCTTGAAGGCGGTGCTTGGTTTTTGGGGTCCCGTACGCGGCTAGGCTCCCAAAAAGTCCCACACATGTGGTATCCCCGTACTCAGGAGAAGCAGCAGAATGTATTTTGGGGTGTAATTTCACATATGCCCATGGCATGTGTGAGCAATATATCATTTAGTGACAACTTTGTGCAAAAAAAAAAAAAGTTTGTCATATTCCCGCAACTTGTGGCAAAATATAAAATATTCCATGGACTGAACATGCCTCTCAGTAAATAGCTTGGGGTGTCTACTTTCCAAAATGGGGTCATTTTGGGGGGTTTTGTGCTATTTTGGCATTTTATGGCCTTCGAAACTGTGATAGGTAGTGAGGAGTGAAATCAAAAATTTGCGCCCTTAGAAATCCTGAAGGCGGTGCTTGGTTTCCGGGGTCCCGTACGTGGCTAGGCTCCTAAAAAGTCCCACACATGTGGTATCCCCGTACTCAGGAGAAGCAGCAGAATGTATTTTGGGGTGCAATTCCACATATAACCATGGCATGTGTGAGCAATATATCATTTAGTGACAACTTTTTGTAATTTTTTTTTTGTCATTATTCAATCACTTGGGACAACAAAAAAAAAATATTCAATGGGCTCAACATGCCTCTCAGCAATTTCCTTGGGGTGTCTACTTTCCAAAATGGGGTCATTTGGGGGGGTTTTGTACTGCCCTGCCATTTTAGCACCTCAAGAAATGAGATAGGCAGTCATAAATTTAAAGCTGTGTAAATTTCAGAAAATGTACCCTAGTTTGTAAACGCTATAACTTTTGCGCAAACCAATAAATATACGCTTATTGACATTTTTTTTACTAAAAACATGTGGCTGAATACATTTTGGCCTAAATGTATGACTACAATTGAGTTTATTCGATTTTTCTTATAACAAAAAGTAGAAAATATCATTTTTTTTTCAAAATTTTCGGTATTTTTCCGTTTATATTGCAAAAAATAAAAATCACAGAGGCAATCAAATACCATTAAAAGAAAGCTCTATTTGTGGGAAGAAAAGGACGCAAATTTCATTTGGGTACAACATTGCATGTCCGCACAATTTACAGTTAAAGCAGCGCAGTGCCGAATCCCAAAAACAGGCCTGGTCCTAATGGCCCGAAATGGTCCGGGGCTTAAGTGGATACTAGCGTCCCCAGCAGTTTAGGGTTCCCAAAAACGCAGTGTTAGCGGGATCAGCCCAGATACCTGCTAGCACCTGCGTTTTGCCCCTCCGTCCAGCCCAGGCCACCCAAGTGCAGTATCGATCGATCACTGTCACTTGCAAAACACAACACACATAACTGCAGCGTTCGCAGAGACGGGCCTGATCCCTGCGACTCCAGTGCTGTAGGAGGTGATTTCACCACCACAGTTAAAAAAAAAAATGCATATATGCCGAAGCATTGGGGCAGCAGGGGCGGAGGAGCGATTTTGCTCCTAATGCCGCGTACATACGGTCGAAATTCCGACGGAGGCTTGCCCGTGGTAAAGTCCGACCATGTGTGTGCGGCATAACTTTTTTGCGGGAGGATGCCCCCATGCTTCGGCATATATAAATGGTGCATGTATGCCCATCATTAGAAGTGGGTGGATGAATGGCGGTATTCTAATGGTGGGCATACCCACCGATCAATCTCTTTTTTCGTTCAGCCAACTGGCTGCATGAAAAAAAAAGATTACAATACATGTCTAACAAGGACCAGCAATGTTGCTGGACTTTGAATGTTTATACCAGAATGATGCCTGTGGGTTTAGGTATCATCTTGGTATCATTCTTTTCAGCCAGCGGCCGGCTTTCATGTAAAAGCAATCCTAGCGGCTAATTAGCCTCTGGACTGCTTTTACAAGCAGTGGGAGGGAATGTCGTCCCCCCCGGATATAAAAAGCGCCATTGGGAAATTGGGAAAGCATTTTATCACACCGATCTTGGTGTGGTCAGATGCTTTGAGGGCAGAGGAAAGATCTAGGGTCCAATAGACCCCAGTTTTTTCAAAAAAAGAGTACCTGTCACTACCTATTGCTATCATAGGGGATATTTACATTCCCTGAGATAACAATAAAAATGATAAAAAAATAAATATAATATGGAAGCAACAGTTTAAAAATAAAATAAAAAAGCAAAATTAATAATAAAAAAAAAAAAAAAAAAGCACCCCTGTCCTGCCCTGCTCTTGCCCAATGGCGAACGCAAGCATCGGTCTGGCGTCATATGTAAACAGCAATTGCACCATGCATGTGAGGTATCACCGCGAAGGTCAGATCGAGGGCAGTAATTTTTGCAGTAGACCTCCTCTGTAAATCTAACGGCGTAACCTGTAAAGGCTTTTAAAAATGTATGTAGTTTGTCGCCAATGCGCGTTTGTGCAAAATTTTAAAGCATGTCGTGTTTGGTATCTATGTACTCGGCCTAAGATCATCTTTTTTATTTCATCAAACATTTGGGCAATATAGTGTGTTTTAGTGCATTAAAATTAAAAAAGTGTATTTTTTCCCCAAAAAATGCGTTTGAAAAATCGCTGCGCAAATACTGTGTAGAAAAAAAAATGCAACACCCACATTTTAATCTGTAGGGCCTTTGCTTTAAAAATATATATAATGTTTGGGGGTTCAACATAATTTTCTTGCAAAAAAAAAAAATGTTTTCATGTAAACAAAAAGTGTCAAAAAGGGCTTTGTCTTCAAGTGGTTAGAAGAGTGGATGTAAGCTTCCTAATGTTGTGTATAAAATGCCAGAACAGTTCAAAACCCCCCCAAATAACCCCATTTTGGAAAGTAGACACCCCAAGCTATATACTGAGAGGCATGTCGAGTCCATGGAATATTTTATATGTTGACACAAGTTGCGGAAAAACGACAATTTTTTATTTTTTTTTTGCACAAAGTTGTCACTAAATGATATATTGCTCAAACATGCCATGGGCATATGTGGAATTACACCCCAAAATACATTCTGTTGCTTCTCCTGAGTACGGGGATACCACATGTGAGACTTTTTGGGAGCCTAGCCGCGTACGGGACCCCAAAACCAAGCACCGCCTTCAGGCTTTCTAAGGGTGTAAATTTTTGATTTCACTTCTCACTGCCTATCAGTTTTGGAGGCCATGGAATGCCCAGATGGCACAAACCCCCCCCAAATGACCCCATTTTGGAAAGTAAACACCCCAAGCTATTTGCTGAGAGGCATGGTGAGTATTTTGCAGATCTCGCTTTTTGTCACAACGTTTTGAAAATTGAAAAAAATAAAAATATTTTCTTTCTTCATTTTCAAAAACAAATGAGAGCTGTAAAATACTCACCATGCCTCTCAAATAGCTTGGGGTGTCTACTTTCCAAAATGGGGTCATTTGGGGGGGTTTTGTGCTATTTTGGCATTTTATGGCCTTCGAAACTGTGATAGGTAGTGAGGAGTGAAATCAAAAATTTGTGCCTAGAAATCCTGAAGGCGGTGCTTGGTTTTCGGGGTCCCGTACGCGGCTAGGCTCCCAAAAAGTCCCACACATGTGGTATCCCCGTACTCAGGAGAAGCAGCAAAATGTATTTTGGGGTGCAATTCCACATATAACCATGGCATGTGTGAGCAATATATCATTTAGTGACAACTTTTTGTAATTTTTTTTTTTTTTTTGTCATTATTCAATCACTTGGGACAACAAAAAAAAATTATTCAATGGGCTCAACAGGCCTCTCAGCAATTTTCTTGGGGTGTCTACTTTCTAAAATGGGGTCATTTGGGGGGGTTTTGTGCTATTTTGGCATTTTATGGCCTTCGAAACTGTGATAGGTAGTGAGGAGTGAAATCAAAAATTTGCGCCCTTAGAAATCCTGAAGGCGGTGCTTGGATTTCGGGGTCCCGTACGCGGCTAGGCTCCCAAAAAGTCCCACACATGTGGTATCCCCGTACTCAGGAGAAGCAGCAAAATGTATTTTGGGGTGCAATTCCACATATAACCATGGCATGTGTGAGCAATATGTCATTTAGTGACAACTTTTTGTAATTTTTTTTTTTTTTTTTTTGTCATTATTCAATCACTTGAGACAAAAAAAAATATTCAATGGGCTCAACATGCCTCTCAGCAATTTCCTTGGGATGTCTACTTTCCAAAATGGGGTCATTTGGGGGGGTTTTGTACTGCCCTGCCATTTTAGCACCTCAAGAAATGAGATAGGCAGTCATAAATTAAAAGCTGTGTAAATTCCAGAAAATGTACCCTAGTTTGTAGACACTATAACTTTTGCGCAAACCAATAAATATACGCTTATTGACATTTTTTTTACTAAAGACATGTGGCTGAATACATTTTGGCCTAAATGTATGACTAAAATTGAGTTTATTCGATTTTTCTTATAACAAAAAGTAGAAAATATCATATTTTTTTCAAAATTTTCGGTCTTTTTCCGTTTATATTGCAAAAAATAAAAATCGCAGAGGCAATCAAATACCATTAAAAGAAAGCTCTATTTGTGGGAAGAAAAGGACGCAAATTTTGTTTGGGTACAACATTGCATGTCCGCACAATTTACAGTTAAAGCAGCATAGTGCAAAATTCTGAAAACAGCTCTGGTCCTTTAGCTACCAAATGGTCCGGGGCTTAAGTGGTTAAAGGAACAAGATCCTTTTTTTTTTTTTTTGTTAGGGTTTCAACCACTTTAAGTGTAGACTTTAACAAAATGGCAACTGGAATTCCAGAAAAATCCACTGGCATCCCCCACCCCTCCACTCAAGGTAATAATGGTTATTATAACTATCATCTATACCTGAGGGTGACTTTCATCTCCTCTGCCTGTAACACAGGTCCATTCACAGACTCAACATGAACTGAATCACCAGGCTTAACCTTGAGGTTCTTCTGTGCTGCTGGTCCAATTCCTACTTTCCCAGAGGGAAAACCACTGACTGGCCAAGCAGTGCACACCTACAAGAAGCACAAACATATACATCTTTATATACAGTATATTTGCTTAGCTGTAGGCCATACAACCTCTCTCTTTATACATGGCATGTAACCTGAAAGCTTTTAGAAAGTTCTTCAAACAGAACACCAGACAGAAGATAGAAATCAGCCAATATATGGTATGGAGTGCTATTTGCTTTTCTGTTTCTAAATGATAAATAATATAATCCTAAATCAAATGTTTGGCCTCTTTTAGCTAAGAAAAAATGTTCTCCGTTTTTTTTAGGCAGAAAAGCATCTTTCTTTAAAGACTTGTTCACACCAGCAGTATACCTACTGCACAACCATGTATGTGTGCTATGAGGGCACAGTATTTTATTTTAATTTTTTTGAAGCTAAGGGGCAACTTGTAAACATGGGAAACAGTGCTGAGTTTCTCACCTGCTGATTACATATTAATAATATATATTTATGTGCAACATTTTATATTTATCTATATATTTTTTAAATACTATTCTCTTAGTCCTGACTATAATATCCCAAACCCTCAGGTACCCCTGAGGAAGTTACGTGACCTGTGACAACACGCGTTGGGTGGAGCCGGGTGACTGCCAAAACCAAAAGTGATGTGGGAACCACGGCCCTGCAGTTTTTTTTAACACAGCTCGATTTTATTGCTTTGCTTGTAAGTGAAATTATTTTTAAATAAATCTATTGTTGGAACCTACTACGCTATGGTGATCCCCTCTGTCATTTGAGCCCATTGCAGAACGGACATACGGTATTTTAAAGGGCCACAGACCTCCCATATGCGAACATCACCAGAAAGAAAAAGAGATTTCCAATGAGTACCCAATTTTGGTGTGGCGTTTTAAGGCACCCCCTGCCTAAGGGAAAAGCGAGTTTAAACCTTGCTTTCATCAGGTCCAACCCTAGAGGTGAGAGCATAGGAGAGCCGTGGTGGGAATCACTAATCACTGTGGCACAGTGTCTAAATTAATTGAAGATCATATCGAAAATATTTGTTGTCACTGGATGAACACACATCTTTCTTGGTCACAATTAGGTTGATTGACTGCACAAATAGAAGAGACTTTTTATATACTATAGTAGAATATTTGTATAATTTATTTATATTATCATTGCAATGAATTGAGGTTATGATTTGTCTGCACTGAATGCACTTTAATTGTGGGAATACATATTTTTCCATACGGTTTTTATTTCACTAATGTCAGCAATACATAGGGAGGCACAACAGATTCATATATACACTATTCAATAACCCAAACCATTTTACATTCCTTTTAACCTTTTGTGGCTTAACTCACACATGTGTTAAAGGCCAAGTTCAACTTTTGCCTCCCCCCGTGACAGCTGTCACTTTTTAAACAGGGCTGTTCGGGGCTCTGCCCACACAACCATATCATTTATTCACAGATTCCTCTGAATGAATAAACTGCAATTACCGTCAGCCGCCACGGCTGATGGATTTGTAGTTTCAATGGGCTGAGATGGCGCTGATGATCGCTCTCGAAGTCCACTGACAGAAAGCCCGTACAGAGGAATGGGCTGAGCCAGAGGACATACAGTGCCTTCAAACAGTATTCACACCCCTTGAAATTTTCCACATTTTGTCATGTTACAACCGAAAACGTAAATGTATTTTATTGGGATTTTTTCTGATAGACCAACACAAAGTGGCAGATAATTGTGAAGTGGAAGGAAAATGATAAATGTTTTTCCATTTTTTTTTACAAATAAATACGCGAAAATTGTGGTGTGCATTTGTATTCAGCATCCCCTTTACTCTGATACCCCTAACTAAAATCTAGTGGAACCAATTGCCTTCAGAAGTCACCTAATTAGTAAATAGAGTCCACCTGTGTGTAATTTAATCTCAGTATAAATACAGCAGTTCTGTGAAGCCCTCAGAGGTTTGTTAGAGAACCTTAGTGAACAAACAGTATCATGAAGGCCAAGGAACACACAAGACAGGTCAGGGATAAAGTAGTAAATACGTTTAAATCAGGGTTAAGTTATAAAAAAATATTCCAAGCTTTGAACATCTCACAGAGCACTGTTCAATCCATCATGCGAAAATGGAACAGTATGGCACAACTACAAACCTACGACATGGCTGGCCACCTAAACTGACAGGCCAGGCAAGGAGAACAATAACCAGAGAAGCAGCAAAGAGGCCTGTGGTAACTCTGGAGGAGCTGCAGAGATCCACAGCTCAGGTGGGAGAATCTGTCCACTGGACAACTTCTAGTGCACTCCACAAATCTGTCCTTGTGTCAAAAAGAAAGCCATTGTTGAAAGAAAGCCATAAGAAGTCCCGTTTGCAGTTTGTGAGAAGCCATGTGCGGTACATAGCAAACACGTTGAAGAAGGTGCTCTGGTCAGATGAGACCAAAATTAAATTTTTTGGCCTAAAAGCAAAACGCTATGTGTGACTGAAAACTAACACTGCACATCACCCTGAACACAACCTCCCCACTGTGAAACATGGTGGTGGCAGCCTCATGTTTTGGGGATGCTTTTCTTCAGCAGTAAAAGGGAAGCTGATCAGAGTTGATGTGAAGATGGATGGAGCCAAATGCAGGGCAATCTTAGAAAAAAACCTGTTTGTCTGCAAAAGACTTGAGACTGGGGCAGAGGTTCACCTTCCAGCAGGACAACGACCCTAAATATACAGCCAGAGCTACAATGGAATGGTGTAGATCAAAGCATATTCATGTGTTAGAATAGCCAAGTCAAAGTCCAGACCTAAATCCAATTGAGAATCTGTGGCAAAACTTGAAAATTGCTGTTCACAGACGCTCGCCGTCCAATCTGACAGAGCTTGAGCTATTTTGCAAAGAAGAATGGAAAAAATGTCTCTCTCCTAGATGTGCAAAGCTGGTAGAGACATCCCCAAAAAGACTTGCAGCTGTAATTGCAGCGAAAGGTGGTTCTGAAAAGTATTGACTCAGAGGGGCTGAATACAAATGCACGCCACACTTTTCACATATTTATTTGTAAAAAATATTTAAAGCCATTTATCATTTTCCTTCCACTTCACAATTATGTGCCATTTTGTGTTGGTTTATCACATAAAATCCCAATAAAATACATTTACGTTTTTGGTTGTAACATGACAAAATGTGGAAAATATCAAAGGGTTTGAATACTTTTTCAAGGCACTGTATCTGCAGGAACCCCACATTGCACCTGTGATCTACTTATTGCAGGTGCAATGCTTTCCAGACTCCTGCAGAAAAAAATAATAAATGCACATTTTTTTCTGCAAAAATATGTGCATTTATTATATTTTCTGTAAGGCGGGGTTCACGTATATGCGGAGCAGGAAACTGCATGTGATTTGGAAAAGAATTGCACCGCATTCCTATTCAAATCACAAGCGTTGTTTGTGCAGTGCTATTTGAGCCATTCATTTGTATGGCTCAAATTGCAGGACCCTTTTTTTTCCAGCACTGGAATCGGATCACATGGGTGTCAATCGCACTGAATTTTGGGAACCATTTTGGGGTGTCGTTAACATAACATTGACACCCACTGCTGTTTGCATAAATGCTGTGCAATTTCAATGCGGTGTGGAAAACGAACAGTATTTGCTGCGTTTCCCGCACCGCATTTATGTGAACCAAGCCCAAAGACGAACTTAGCCTTTAAGCAAGCCCCTTACAAAGCAGTGAGAAGCTAACAGTGCCCGCAGTAGCTTGCGGCCATTCACATCGGACATTCTGAAATTGCCTGTGGATGATCGGCACAGTCCATCCAATAATGACATTTTTGCAGAGAATTATAAAACATATGCTTAAAATCAATAAACCTAAAAAAGATGTACATAAACCCATTGTTGTTTCCCTTTAACAATAGTACTGTATATGTATCTGGCAGCATGTGATATTGCTTTGGTAACACAAAGTATTACCGTATATACTCGAGTATAAGCCGAGTTTTTCAGCACATTTTTTTGTGTTGAAAATGCCCCCCTGGGCTTATACTCGAGTCACCTTTTTGCGCCTGATCTCCCGGAATTTGGGGACCCGTTACCGGGCGGTAGGTTCCCCGGACCCCAAACTTGGCAAAAATAAACCCCCCTCTTCCTCTACAAGTGTGCAAAGTTTGTTGTCCGGGGGACCTACGGCCAGGGAGCACCGATTTTTCAAACCCGGGCATCCCTTCCATAGACTCCCATGTTAAACGGTCATTTCTCTGGTGACTTTGGGGACCCGGTACCGGCAGTCTTAGGTTCCCTGGATCCGAAACTTGGCACACATGTAGCCCCATTTCTCCTCTACAAGTGTGCAAAGTTTGTTTAATGGGGGACCTACGGCCGGGGAGTAACGATTTTTCAAAGCCAGGCACCCCTTCCATAGACTCCCATGTTAAACGTCAGTCTAGTCATGGACACAGTGAGACATGGACACAGTGAGGCAAAGTGAGGCACAGAGAGGCATGCAGATGGACACCCTAGGCTTATACTCGAGTCAATACGGTTTCCCAGTTTTTTGTGGTAAAATTAGGTGGGTCGGCTTATACTCGAGTATATACGGTAAATATTATTTATACCTCTTGCCTCCCATCTGAGCTGGTAAGCAACACTGGGCGTCCAATACAGAGATCAGCCAATTTCATACTGGTCAGTCCAAGCTGTACGAATGAGCATCTGTAAGCCTTCGGTACTTTGTCCTCCTCTAGAAGAATTTAGAAAAGGTAAAGAAAAAAAAATATATATTACATGGGAAGTTTGTCATTTTCAATTATTTTTTTTTGGGCTTTTGCATTGCTGCAGAGTGTAGACAAAGCAATTTGTGCAGTCGATAAAAAATAAGATTACATTAAAGGATAGTAAAATATAACAGAAAAGTGGATAGGCCCCAAGGGGGCAGTAAACAGTTTTAAGGTGCAGAAAATCAAAGAATCAATTATACAAAAAATACAACATTTTTGCCTCAAGGCCACCATTCTTTTGTAATATGACCATTGGGCTATCTATAGCCCTAATTGTATAAGTAGTTTTATCAGGGCTTTTTTTTCCGAGACAATAGGTGCAGGAACTCCCCTTTTCCGAGTCACTTGTTTTCTCCGCCCCTACCCACCTCTGAGTAATGTCCCTTGGTTCCATCCCCTACCCACCACCCAGTACCGCCCCTTTTAGACAATACAGAAACAAGTATAATTTTGTTGTGCTAAGTAATTTGTATGGAATTTGGTTTCCCCTTTAGCCAGCAACAATAGATCCCCCTAACAATGTACCACCCACAACAAAATCCCCCCCCCCCCAGCAACAATATACTCCCGGCAGCATCAACAGATCTCCACACAGCCAGCATTAATAGACTCTCTGGCAGCCATCAACAATAGACACCTCCCCCAACAGTAGATCTCCTTCAGCAACAATAGACACCCCTGCAAAAATAGATCCCCACCAGCTAGAATAGATCCGCCAGCAGTGAGCATCAATACCCTGCAGCGCACCTTCACACATCACCTATCTAGGTATACAGATTGGGAAATTACCCTCCTCCATCTATCATCTCAATTATCCTCCCCTCTTTACAAAACTCTATCAAGAACTGTCAAACTGGATGGATCTTCCCCTCTCGCTCCTAGGGAGGTGTCACCTTGTCAAAATGGTTAGCTTTGCCAGACTGCTTTACCCTTTGCAAACCATTCCTCTACTTTTGAAGCATAAAGATATCAAACTCCTTAACACCAAAATTTCACAGTTCATCTGGCATGGCAAAAGACCTCGGATAGCCTCTAAAAAACTACACCTTCCTAGGAGTGACGGGGGCATCGGTCTACCTCATATTAGATTGTATAATTTAGCATGTCTGTTCAGGACTAGCTTAGATTGGATAGCTCAATCATCCCAATACTCTAATTACGTCTTGGAATCCGAAATGGCCCACCCGCACTCTCTGGTGGCCCTTCTACACTGCAGATGGAAAACGGTTCCCCCCTCTTTTCAACACAATCTCCTGCTCAGGGATACAGCTATAGCGTGGAGAGAAATCAGAAAAACACTCAAGCTATCTCCCTTTATCTCTCCACATCTGCCAATCCAAGGCAATCCTAATTTCATCCCTGGTCTCCATTATAAAGCCTTTTCGGTCTGGCGGAATCAAGGTCTGTCAAACTTCTCCTCATTGTGCGATGGCACCACTGGAAAACCACTTCCCTTCTCCTCAATATCCTTGGCATTTTCTCTCCCCCCATCTCACGTATTTCATTACAACCAATGTATTAGCTTCCTATCTAACACTTGTAAAGACACTCTCCGGAGATTCGAAAACAGCTTTGCTGAACGTCTACTACACAGTGGACGTTATAAAATCTCGGACATCTACAAACCTCTCCTGCAAGAATCTTCCCCGTCCTTATCCACCTCCTCTATGGCTAACTGGGCTAGGGATTTCCCAGATCCGGACATAACCGGAAAAATCCTATCTGGTTTGCGAAAGACCCTTCGACTGACACCCAACGAAATCTGGAGAGAAACTCAACTCAAGATAGCACACCGGGCTTACATCCCATTTCTCTCTCCCAACTCCAATAAAGATGGCGCCTCCTGTCCTTTATGCAAGGTACCCAGACCCTCTCTCTCCCACCGCTTCTGGTCCTGCTCCTTCATCTCCTCATTCTGGGATCAAGTCCTTTCTTATATATTCAAAACCACTTTGTTGAAAATCCCCAAAGACCCTTTGCTTCTCATATTTGGATATTGGGACCCTCTGTTGCTGCCCTGGTCTATGTCTCCGGCTGCCTCGAACCCTTCCGGGACTACCAAATGCCCCTCCTCTAAAGACTGGATCCTGCTATGTTTGCTTGTTGCCAGGAGACTCATTCTCAGGCACTGGATCTCTCCCCAAGGCCCTTCTCTCACCCAACTCGAAAAGGACTGCCTCCACCTCTTTTATGAAGAAAGACTTCTTACGGACTTCAAAGAACCCAGATCTAGAGCCCACTTCTACCACAGATGGGAATCCTTCATCACCACAACCCTCTCGACAGCCGATCAAGCGGCTCTGGACCTACTTTCCTTCTCATACGTTGAACCTATCCCTAAGGGGCTGTAATTCTTGCTGACTTTGCTCAGTCTTTACATACCCTCCGGGGCTGTTTCTTCTCGGGACCATACATGTTTTGGAATGAACAGCACGCTATAGTCTATGGAGCTCCCTCCCCCTCCCCCCCCCCTTTCTACTTACTAGTTTTTTTTTTCGTTTTTTTTTAACTTTTGTACCATTGTACTTATCTTTTCACCTGTACAAGTGTCTTTTATTACTCCAATAAAAATTTGTTAAAAAAAAAAAAATACCCTGCAGCACACCCCAGCACCCCTTGAAATTACATACAGTCAGTCCAGGAGCTGCCGGAACTGCGTTCCCCCGCGTTCCCGCTGAAAAAAAGCCCTGAGTTTTATACTGTTTATGTATCAATACATTTTTTATAATTGATTCTTTGATTTTCTGCACCTTAAAACTCTACTTACTGCCCCCTTGGGGCTTATACACTTTTCTGTTATACTCTATAGGAGGTGGTGCATTTATTGAAATCTCTTGGCTTCATGAATAATTTGATGAACGATAGTAAAATATAGTAAAGGCAAAACTATTCTTAATTTGAAGTGGTGAGGTGAAAGAACTAGTATCAGTTTTTTTTTTCTCTTGCATACAATCCAATGGAGAGCGCCACATAAATGTCCAAGAGTCCAAAGTTTTTAATAATAAAATTGATTCACAGCAGAAAAAATCCAACACATTTGAGGGTGCTTTATTCACTAACACTGGCTTAACCTGCCCTCCTAAAACTGTCAGTTTAAGCACAGTCAAAAAATCCCAAGCCCTGATGATGATGTTTAGCCTCCAAAACATGTTGGCTTTTTTTCTGTCCTGAATCATTTATTTTATTTTATTATTAAAAACCTTGGACTCTTGGATATTTGTTTGGCACTCCCATTGGTTTGTATATACAGTCGTGGCAAAAAGTTTTGAGAACGACACAAATATGAATTTTTACAAAGTCTGCTGTCTCAGTTTTTATGATGTCAACTTGCATATACTCAAGAATGTTATGAAGAGTGATCAGATGAATTGCAATTACTGTATTTATTGGCGTATAACACTCACTTTTTTACCCTGAAAATAGAGGGTAAACTGTGCCTGCGTGTTATACACAAGGGGCTGTGGAAAGTTTTTTTCCTGAGACTTCCCTCTTAAAGTTAAGATAAATACGGTAATTGCAAAGTCCCTCTTTGCCATGAAAATCAGCTTAATCCCATAAAAGAACATTTTCACTGCATTTGTGAAGAAGGTTTCAGGGCGTCCAAGAAAGTCCAACAAGTGCCAGGACCGTCTCCTACAGTTGATTCAGCTTTGGGATCGGGACACCACCAGTGCAGATCTTGCTCAGGAATGGCAGCAGGCAGGTGTGAGTACATCTGCATGCACAGTGAGGCGAAGACTTTTGGAGGATGGCCTGGTGTCAAAAGGGCAGAAAATAAGCCACTTCTCTCCAGGAAAAACATCAGAGACAGACTGATATTCTGCAAAAGGTACAGGGATTGGACTGCTGAGGACTGGGGTAAAGTCATTTTCTCTGGTGAATCCCCTTTCCGATTATTTGGGGCATCAGGAAAAAAAACCTTGTCCAGAGAAGAAAAGGTGAGCGCTATCATCAGTACTGTGTCATGTCAACAGTAAAGCATCCTTAGACCATTCATGTGTTCATAACAATTAATAAAGAATGGTACATAAAACATCTTCCTAGAGCAACTTCTCCCAACCATCCAAGAACAGTTTGGTGATGAACAATGCCTTTTCCAGCACAATGGAGCACCTTGCCATAAGCCAAAGTGATAACTAAGTGGCTTGGGGAATAAAGTCC
This sequence comes from Rana muscosa, assembly GCA_029206835.1. Taxonomy (NCBI): domain Eukaryota; kingdom Metazoa; phylum Chordata; class Amphibia; order Anura; family Ranidae; genus Rana; species Rana muscosa. The sequence continues at coordinate 365,642,941 of CM055116.1, forward strand.
CAAAAAAGTGACGGAGAGTGAGGCTTGAAACGCACACCCAGGCGCCATTTTGTCCAAACCAGGAAGCGCAGTGTTCACATGGAGGAAGGACTAATCATGATCACAGGTCATGCTACTTTGAACATTTGAGAGGATTCGGTCTGACAAGTTGCTTGCCATCTCTTGACCAATTGGACCACATTCCATCTTGATCTGGAGCCCAGACGTGGAGGTGCCATACCTTGGTGTTTACACCATATGCCTTGTTAACTCACTGAGCATATCCCCATTTGAGCCCTCTCACTCCGCTAAGCCTCCTCACTAACCAGTGGCGGTTTTATTGTCTGTGTCTTCACTTCAACACTGACATCACGTGGAATCCCCTTTCTAGCTATATAATCTGTTTTCACTGTTTAGCCAAGGACTGTTAAATTCATGGTTTAAAAATCTTTAAATGATGGAACATTGACTTTAGTTTGGGTGTGAATTTCACATCACTTTTCACAGTTTTATTTTGTGGTCATTTCACATTATATATTAGATTGTATACATATGAATTTGTATCATCATGAATTTTTGAGCGCTGCACAAAATTTCATCTTTCGCATATCGCTTGGGGAATAAAACATAAAAATTTTGGGTCCATGACCAGGAAACTCCCCAGACCTTAATCCCATTGAGAACTTGTGGTCAATCCTCAAGAGGCGGGTGACCAAAAAAAAAATGCAAATTCTGATAAACTCCAAGCACTGATTATGCAAGAATGGGCTGCCATCAGTGAGGATGTGGCCCAAAAGTTGATTGACAGCATGCCAGGGAAACTTGCAGCTGTCTTGAAGAAGAAGGGTTAGCACTGCAAATATTGACTCTTTGCATAAACGTAATGTAATTGTCAATAAAAGCCTTTGACACTTGTAATTATACTTCAGTATACCATAGATAAAAAGATCTAAAAACACGGAAGCAGCAGACTGAAAATTTATATTTGTGTCATTCTCAAAGTTTTTGCCCCTGGCTGTACACTAGTAAAGGCAGGTGTCTTAATACTTTTGACAATATGGTGTATGTGGACTCTTAACTCTGAAGCCCTGTACACACGATCGGTTTTACCGATGAAAACAGTCCAATGGACTTTTTTCATCGGACAAACCGATCGTGTATGGGACCCATCGGTCTTTTTTCCATCGGTTTTAAAAAATAGAACATGTTTTAAATTTTTCCGATGGATCAAAAACCGATAGCAAATTCCGATCGTCTATGGGCAAGTCCATCGGATAAAAAACCCACGCATGCTCAAAATCAAGTCGACGCATGCTCAGAAGCATTGAACTTAATTTTTCTTGGCTCATCGGAGTGTTTTACGTCACCACGTTTGGAACGGTCGGTTTTTTGACTAATGGTGTGTAGGCAAGACTGATGGAAGTCAGCTTCATCGGATTTCCGATGGACAAAACCATCGGATTAGAATCCATAGGATATCCGATCGTGTGTACGAGGCTTGAGTCTTTTCCCTGTTATGGAGGGGAGTCCCAGTTTTGTGGAGTGTTGCCGAATCTGACAATTTCAGCGACCCTTAAGGCCCATACACACGGTAGGACTTTTTACAACAAACTTTAAAATGAGCAGGTTTTAAAAAAAAATCCGACTGTGTGTACGCTCCATCGGACAAACTTTTTCTGTTTTCATCGGACAAAAGTTCGCTCTGCAAACGGACAAACTTTTCGGCAACAAAAGTCCTACGGTGCAAAGTCCTATCGTGTGTACAGAAATCCATCGGACTTTAGTCCGAAGTACAAACACGCATGCTCAGAAGCAAGGACCAGCCGGAAGCGTTCTGTCTTGTAAAACTAGCGTTCGTAATGGAGATATCACATTCGTGACGCGGCAAGTTATGAAATCTAGAAATGCAGCGCACATTCTCTTCTTCTTTAATAATGGGATAATAATAAAGCTGCTTTGCTGATGATACGGAGAAATGACAAACGTATTAACGATGGATTTGTGTTCTAGTGAAAATGAAAATCGCAAATCAACACTGACCAAACTTCTACTAACTCGAGATTGGCAGAAGGAGCCCAAAGGGTGACGCCGGAGAACTGAACTTCCTCTTTTGAAGTGTCGTCAGTACGTTGAAACGTCACTACGTTCGTGTTTGTTGTCAAAAAGGTCTGAGCGTGTGTATGCTATGGGCGTTCACCGCCAACTCCCTTCGGACAAAAATCCATGGAAAAGTTTGTTTGAAGTCCGACCGTGTGTACGAGGCTTAAGAATTTAGTGCCGCGTTTGTTCTTGTTCTTGTGTTAGGTTTTTATTGCTCTGTGTCTCATTAGGGAGATTCACCATCTCTAATCATCCTGATAACCAATGTCACAGCGAATGATAGGGTACATCGAAAAAAAATTAGTTGTCACCAGAACTGAAATCGAGGAACAGGATACTTGTTGCCATGACAACTGTATAAAAGGAGAAAAGATATCCTCTCACTTCCTACGACAGGACAGGAAGGAAAGACGAGACACAGATAGTCAACAAAAAACCCTTCCCTAATTTATCAAGTTTAAAAAAAGTTTTGATTTTAGATGTTTTTTACGATGAATTTCTTAACCACTAGCCGGCCAGCTCACGCAGATATACTGCGACAGGTCAGCTTTTTTGCACGAACTGACGTACCTGTACGTGTACAAGGAGAATAGTGGGTGCGCGCCCGATCGCGATGAGAAGAGGTAGATTGGGGAACTACTTATGTAAACAAAGCGATTCCCCGTTCTGCCAGATGACATGACAGAGATCTACTGTTCCCAGTGATCTCTTGTCATGTTCCAGTAAGCCCATCCCCCTACAGTTAGAACACGCTGAGAGAACACACGTAACCCCTTGATCGCCCCCTAGTATTACTCCCTTCCCTGCCAGTGACATTTTTACATTGATCATTTACCTGAGCACCTGCACTCCAAGGATCTCACTGCTTCAAATAGTTTGTGGATTTGACACCTCTCCTGCTGCTCCCTGATTATTACCTCAGAAGGTCATTATAGGGGCAACTCTGATACGAGGAAGCAAAGCTTTGCTTCCCCATCTAAATAGACACCTCTCCTGCTACTTCCTGATTATCACCTCAGAAGATCACTGGTCATTATAGGGGCAACTCTGATATGAGGAAGCAAAGCTTTGCTTCCCCATCGAAATGGACACCTCCACACAGAAAGCAAGTCAGACTCTGCAATGAGGAAAATTTTGGTTACTGAGAGTTCACAGACCTATTTTGTGATTTTTCCTTTGCCCTCGGCCCACCTCCTATTGTCTTGCTTTCATCTCAAACTTGGATGGATTTTCTGGCCATGATCATATGCATTTCTAACTACTTGCCTGAAAGAGGGTCTTGATTACAGGAGCACTGAAGCCACAGGCCCTGGAGAGAGTTGTGTGCCAGGCTTCTGATTGTGTGAGGTTTAAGGGCTCGTTTGCACTTACTTCAAAACATGGCTTCGGACGCTTTTTTTTTTTTTTCAAGCTCCCTGCATGCCAGTCAAAGCACCCATCTCTAAATAAAATGGTTAGCTTACAGTCCTGTTTACACCTTGTGTTTGCTTTGCTTTAAACATTATACCCCATGTCCCTTTAGTGGTGCTTCAAAGCCTCCATAGAAGTCTATGACAAAGCTCGATTGAAGCACCTGCAGCTTTTGAGAGGCTTTAATTCAGCTTTAGCTTTGGAGGTATTGCAGGTATAATATATCAACTCACACACAGGGCATCTGTCAAGATTCACTAAAGCTTAAAAAAAGCACCAGCAAAGCATTGCAGAAGCATCAAAAGCAAATCAAAAAAGCATGTTGAAACGGTAAGCGCTTTAGGGCTCCTTCACACTTGCTTCGACTTCAACACAGATTAAAGCGCCTACCGCTTCAACATGCTTTTTCGATGTGTTGATGCTTCGGTGATGCTTTTTTGAAGCTCGACATTTTTACATGTGATTGCTTCTAACGGCTATCAGTGTTTTGCCAGCTGGAAGGCTTCCTATCAGCAGAACTCAATATTGCTGTGGGAGTGATTCTACCATCAACAGACTGTGCTGATGGGGGGGGATTGAGCAATTCTCTTCCCTGCAATCCATGGTTGCAAAAAAGAAAATTGAATCATGTATGGCTTGCCTAAGCCATGCACAACCACAGGAAAGAAAATTCCAGGAAAGGAATTTGCAGGAAAGAAAATAGTTTAATTTCCCCATCAACACATTCAGTCTTGATGGGGAATCCCTCCCACTGCGCCATTGTATTCTGACAGCAGGAAATTTCCCCAGCGTTCGAATACAATCACAGCTGCTGGCAGTATTTGTATGGGGAAAAAAAACAATAGGCAGGTTGCACTGAAGTATACCGATAGATCAACTTCATTACAACCGGCCAGCCCATAGAGGGATCAAAATTTGCCTACTTCAGCAGGAACTGGCCACATTTCCATTCAATATAAGAGAGGGTGACTCTGAGGGTCTTGATGTAAGGTGGGTGGTTTTGGGAACACAGATGTATAGAGGGGAGGGGGGGGGGCTCTAGTGACCGAGGCAAGGCTGAGGAACCCCAAAGACCCTGATGTAAGGGGCGGGTGGGGGTGGAGACTCTGTGGACCCTTACATAAACTTGATGTTTGGGAGGGGGTGAACTCTGGGGACCCTGGTGTATGGGGGGGGGAATCTAATGTGAACAGGTGGACTCGTCCTGATGTTGCACTCTATATGTTGTTTTTTATGCTACTTACTGCTGACCCCTGCAGTCCACATATACATTCGATTTTACATTATATAGTCCTGACCAAAGTGTTCATTGTTCCAACTGCTGCTGGTTTTATTCAAAGGGTAAGTTCACCTTTACAGAAAAATCTGTAAGGTGAACTTACACAGGATGCCCTCCTCAGCCTGCCCCCCCCCCCCCTCACTGACCAGGAGCGCGGCGATCACCCGCTCTGACACATCGGGTCGCCGCCTCATCTGTCCGGGGCTTAGAAATCCCCTTGGCTTAATCACCGAAACGTACCTCGCCGGGAGGTATGTCTAGGAGCATTCGTTCTGTCACTGTGGGCGAAGAGGAAAGAAAGCTGGGATTTCATATCCCCAGATCGGTACAGCGGATCGCCGGAATTCAGGTTAGCGGGACGGGGGGGGGGGGGGGTCCAGTGTAAGTTTACCTTACAGATTGTCTGTAAAGGTGAACTTACACTTTAAGCTCTTTTGTAAAGGTAGGTTCAGACAATCAAAGTGATCAATTTTACTGTGCAGAAAAGCATATGTGATGGAAACATTTACATTTTTAAAAATGATCCTTCATTCTGAGGTTTTCGCGTATATGCGAGTCTTTCACTTGTGACATATTAAGTAGAAATTTGTGGGTACGAGGACTGTGGTATATGTGTGCAAGTTATACAGCATCACTCAATACTGGCCCCTGTCCTCCACCCTGCTGACCCTGTACACTGGCCTACAAACTGCTAACCTTATCTTCTGCCCTACTAATCTCCCATCCTCTTCCCCCCCTGACATTTTTCACTGCAGCCCCCACAAGCTAGATTCTGCCGTGTCACCAATGTGACATAGCCCTTTGGGTTCCTGGTCTATTTCAGAGATCCTCGCCAACTAATAGCCTTTTTAAGACAAAAGAGCAAGTACATGTTTACAACACTATGGCTGCAACTAACGATTATTTTCATAATCGATTAGTTGGCCGATTATTGTTTCAATTATTCGGTTAATAGCCTTAGAAAAAAAAAAGTTAATTTGCGGCGATTTGCATTTTGACATTTTTTTTTTTTTGCCCAATTTTTTGTTGGACAGATTAAAAAACAAAAATTGCCGCAAAAACGCATTACATGCTTTTCTGCAGCTTCTCAATTGAAGTATATTGAATTAAAATAGCACCGTTTTGCATTAAAAAAAGTCCTTGCCCTTTCCAAATAAGCAGCAGCTGAAAAAAGCATGGATGAGAACGTGTCCCATAGGAAACCATGTAAATGAACTGTAGTGCGTTTCTGCAAAAAGCACCAAAAAACAGGTGTGACCCAGGCCTGAGAGGTTTAGTAACATAATAGGGTTAAAAAAACTAAAATTAGTACAAAAAGAGCAAATAATCTCTACTGTAAGGGGTTCATTTTTTACTGTGGGACAGTAAAAGTAATATTTACAGTAGCGATTTTTGTACTATAAAGAGATAATAATTTTTTTTTTAACCCCAATATGTTACTGGGCGATTAATCGATTACTATTTTCATAATCGATTAATTTCATAATCGATTAGTTGTCGATTAATCTATTAGTTGTTTCGGCCCTATACAACACTATTCTGATTTGGTGGCAATAAACATCTGCAATGTGTCCAGATCTGCTGAGAAGCGGTCATATCCTAACAGAAGTAAATTAGAATGCTAGGGATAGGCTATTTAACTCAACAACTGTTTTGCAGACATTCAGTAAGCAGTTGTAAACCGATTTATTTTTGGAAGTCATTTGTTGTCACACAAGCAATGGTTATGACACCCCCCACCCCAAGGTGAGGCTACCCCCTGCAAGGAAGTCTCCTTCTACATCAGGTGTCACTAAATGGCAGACCACGGTCTGGTCCCGGATCGAATGACTGCCATATCCAGACCGCAGCTCAGCCACTTAAAAGCCTGGATGTCCTCTCCCGCTTGATATCCTCCTTCCACCGCTGCCACCCCATCTTTCATCCTTACAGCAGTTGGTAGATGAAGGCGCAGCATGTCTGGACAGAGGGCTCCCCAACTGCTCAAGTTAACAAGCATATGATTTGTTGCCTATCCCCTGTCTGTCAACATGAAAAGTTGGCCAGTTCCACCCTCTATCCAGAGATGAGACACCTTCTGCCTACGAACTGCTGTGTAAAGTAGGATTGGAAAGGGTGCAGAAGGGCTATGATTGGAAGTGGGAGATGTGATGTAGGAAAGTTGTGTAAAGGGGACTGGGGATGTAAAGAAGGGGGCTGTTAAGGGGACTACAATACAAGAAAAGGGGGGCTGCGAAGTGGACAAGGATACAAGAAAAGGGGGCTGAGGTGAGAACTGGGAAAGAAGGGGGGGCTGTGAAGGGCAAACACAAAAGGGCGCCTACATCTAGGTGTAGTGATTAAAAAAAAGTATAAAAGACAATAAAATTGCACTCAAGATAAAAAGTGGATCAAGGCTCATCACAAACCCATATAGGCCTCCAGCTGTACTTCCATCAAGAACTCTGCTTCAACTAGCCACATGCCTGCAGATCTCTGCAGCCTCTCAGTGATATCATGGAGGTCTATATGGGTTTAGGACAAGCCTTGATCCACTTTGATCTAGTTAGTGCATTTTTATTGTCTTATACCTTTTTGATAAATCACCACCTAGATGAAGGCACCCTCTAGTGTTTGTTTTTTATATGTGCATAAGGATCTCAAGACCTAAAAGAAGAATGGGTTTCTTTTTTTTTTTTGGATCTATAATTACCTAGGTGGATGCAGGATCGGTCCGATGCTTCATCTGTCCCCTGACGTCTGTGCACTGAAAACCGAGCGATCGAATATCGCCAATCACTCGGTTTTCACAGCTCTGTGAGCTCTCATGTTCTCAGTGGCTCGCTGAGAGGCTGAGCGGGGTGTCAGTCAAGGCACCGGGTGAATCCAGACTTCCATTGTCGGAATGACGCGGTGCCTAGACTGAAAATCATGACGTCAGCAGAGTGGACTTCAGACTGCTCTCTGCTAAAATTGGGTCACAGGATCCATAGAAGAAGCCCAGCCATATGAGCTTTGGCTGGACTTCTCCTTTAATCCGAGAGGAGCTGCAGCCACCTTCACCTGGTGTTCCCTACCACTCTCCTGTGCCCCGTTAAATGACGGTTGGGTTGCAGTCAGCGTAATAGCCTTTTTCATATTGCTTAGGGGCTGTGAAGCAAGGTAGGAAGGGTTTGAAGGGGACTGGAATGCAATGTAGGGGGGCTTTGTAGAAGACTGGAATACAAAAAAGGGCCGCTGTGAAAAGGGATGGGAAAGAAAGGGGGACTGTGATGTAAGGTGAGTTCTGTTTAAAGGAAACTTGGGATGTAAAGAGAGGGGCTGTGATGTAAAGGGGTGACAGATGACACCGATAAGGAGGGGGGACTGTGAGGTGAGGACACTGATGTAAAGGGGGAAGGTCTGTGATATAAGGAGGGGGGGCTGTGATGTGAAGGGGGACTGAGGAGTAAAAAAAGATGCTGTATTGTAAAGGGGGCTGTGATGTAAAGTGGGCACTGTATTGTAAAGGGAGGGGTTCTGCAATGCAAGAGGCAGCGCTGTGGTGTAAAGGGGAGACAAACATGAAGAGGGCTGTGATGTGAAGGGGAGGACTGACGACAATGATGTAAAGGGGAAACAGTAATGCAAGAGGTGGGGAGGGGCTAAAATATGAAAGATCTGGGTCCTACCACACATGAGACTCGAGCTCCTGCTGGAAGAAAATTTTACCCCCCCCCTGGCCTCTGAATTTTAATTCATTACCCCGTTTACCTGTTCTCAACCAGATATCAGAATGTATCCCTCTTCTTTAAACCAGAAAGCTTTTTTTTTTTTTAACTGTTGAAGGACAGGAGGGTTTAATTTTACAAGAATTCCCTTCTTGGCAAACATTTGAAAAAGGCTTTACCAAACGCTTTGTAAATGGCAGGAAATGATCAAATATCCTAGGCATGAACGTCTGACTTTTCTTTCCGGATGTGCTTATTTGTTCTGAGTTAGGCTTCATGTACGCGGGACGTTGTTCAACTTCTCCTGAACGATTTAACTTGACAGCTAGAAACCAGTGTCTAAAAATCGGGCACGTTTGCATCTAGAAGCATTTTTCCCCCAAAAAATGTTTTTGTTTTAAATGACCAAAAACGAAAAACGCCTATAAAAAAAACGCCGCTAAATGCATTTAGCAGCGCTTGGCGTCGGAAAACTTCGGCGTCTGAACAAATTTTTTTGCCTTAAAAAAACTATAAAAACGCACATAAGATAACATTGAATGAGTTCAGGGGCAGTTGAAAAAAAGTGTCCAACTGCCTCTGAACGTTCGTTAAGCAGCAGCAGTGTACATGGGGCCTTAGTGACCGAGAACATAATAAAACCAATGGTCAGCATGATTTGGGGAGCAAAATTTTTCAGAAAGCTGTGTTTCTTTTCAGGAATGTTTTTTTTTTTTTTTTTTTTTTTTAATGGTGGGCGACTGGGCGGGTCCCCTGTTTAGGGGAGAGGAGCATTCTCGCTCATTGGATGTCTTGGACAATGACAAGGGAAGAAAGTGGACCATCAAATTCCATTTTTAGGTACACTGATCACTTATTTATCCAAACTGGATCTTTTGTATTAAAAATAAGAATCACAACACAACTAAATACTTTACACCAGATTTTAATGTTCAAACATTCCAACAGTAAAGGCAAATAAATAAAATGCAGCTTTATTAATAAAGCAAGGGTAAATTAACACTTTAATTGTATTTTATTAAAATGTTATTGCAAAACTAAATTGTTGACAATTTGCAATTAAGAAATATAAATAAACTACATAAAAACAATATTATTCCAAATACCAGGGCACCAATTTGGAATATCTAGTGCTCCAGAACACTTTCTGTAGAAAATAAAATAAAATAAAAGTTTGCCCATTATGAAAAGTCCTAACACCACCTGGCAGAAGGATTGAATGTCAACCAGTGCCGACTTCCATCAGACCATAGTATAGGATCCCTAAAACTTTACAGCAGACACTCACTCAGCACTGTCCATCTCCACAAATACTAAAAATGGGAGTCTACCTATATTGCCCTACCTAATTACTTTCCCAAGTACTGATAGATATCGGTGGTGCCTGTCTTTATGCAAATACTGACATTCAGACAGTGGATATTGAGATACACGAGAAGCAGATTATGTCAGTACAGGTACTATGTAGCACCTTAAAAAGAAACTGAGCTCTATAAGCTGTTCTGAAAAAAGGGCGCAGATAACAAAGGACTAGTCATCAGTGTCGCCTGTGGCCTCCATGCAGATGATCTTTTCCTCATTAGCAACTTTGCTTCCTTGGTTTCTCCTGTGTGAAGGCAGCCATCTTGGTAAAGAGTAAAGAGCAGGGCTTTGCTTCCTTCACTCACATCAATTAAAGGATAAGTTCACCTTTTGAAGAAAAAATTTAAATAAATGCACATTTTTTGCAGGTAACCTCACACGTAGAGCTGAGCAATTTTGGCCCAAAAAAAAAAAAAAACTTGATTCGAATCAAGTTTTTTTTTCCTGATGGACACCGCATCGATCCTAAGGAGCTGCGGGCAGGAGTTTTTCGGAGAGGTCGCGGCTTCGGCCTAGTCCGCCGTGATCCTGGGAAAAGGCCGCGGCCTCGCCTAAAAACTCCTGCCCGCAGCTCCTTAGGAGCGGCGCCCGCAACCTCGCGGCCTTTTTTCCAGGATCGCGGCGAGCTGCGGGCAGGATTTTTTCGGCGAGGCCGCGGCTTCAGCCTAGTCCGTGGAGCGTCGGTCCTATGGAAAATAAAAAACAAAAATAAAAAAAATCGATTTGCTCAAAATTTGAATCAATTTGCCCTTGCAACTCGATTCAAGATTCAAATAGATTTTTTTCCCCAGCCCTACTCACACGGCCACGCTGTTTTCAAATTGTGACCGTGGGTGCAGGGAGAAGATCCCCCGCTCACTGTCACAGGGAGGGGGGAGATAAGTTGCTGATGCTGGAACCTCTGTGACCAAGCCCCGGTGGGCGGGAGAAACATCAAGGGGTGTGGCCAGAGCAGCATTGACTGGGAGGGGCCACAGCCATATCCACATTCCATGGATCGGCTTTGAGCAGCATCTTACCCTGCAGATGCTGGAACATTACATGTCCCAATCTAAAAACAGGTGGAACACGTTCCAAATGTAAACTTTTCTTTTAAGGCCCTTTTCTAGGGCTGAAACGATTATTCGATAAAATCGATAATGAAAATCGTTGTCAACGATTTTCATTATCGATTAGTTGGTCTAACGCACCTTCCTCCCTGCCAGTCCCGCCTCCGACCGTCTCAGTGTTAGTGAATCCTGTGTACAAGCCGGCACTGAATTCTCACGAGAATACAACGCTGCTCATGTGACCAGGCACGTCCGCCTCTCTCCTCGCTGACGTCAGCTCCCCCCCCCCCGATATTCTCAGTGCTGCCTCGAGGGAATAGAGAGAGAGGCGAGAAGCAGCCGTGAGTCTGTTAAGTGATACAAGGTTGGTAGCAGGCTGCTACTAGCAGCTATATACTCAGAAGTAATTTCTGTGATGCCCCATGATCATAAGTATTTCTGGGGGTGGAGGAATAGTGCCCTGTCATTGGTGTTCCGGGGGGTGGGTGGAATAGTGCCCCATGATTGGTTTTCCTGGGAGGGGGGAGCAATAGTGCCCCATGATTGGTTTTCCTGGGAGGGGGGAGCAATAGTGCCCCATGATTGGTTTTCCTGGGAGGGGGGAGCAATAGTGCCCCATGATTGGTTTTCCTGGGAGGGGGAGCAATAGTGCCCCATGATTGGTTTTCCTGGGAGGGGGAGCAATAGTGCCCCATGATTGGTTTTCCTGGGAGGGGGAGCAATAGTGCCCCATGATTGGTTTTCCTGGGAGGGGGAGCAATAGTGCCCCATGATTGGTTTTCCTGGGAGGGGGAGCAATAGTGCCCCATGATTGGTTTTCCTGGGAGGGGGAGCAATAGTGCCCCATGATTGGTTTTCCTGGGAGGGGGGTGGAATAGTGCCCCATGATTGGTTTTCCTGGGAGGGGGGTGGAATAGTGCCCCATGATTGGTTTTCCTGGGAGGGGGGTGGAATAGTGCCCCATGATTGGTTTTCCTGGGAGGGGGTGGAATAGTGCCCCATGATTGGTTTTCCTGGGAGGGGGGTGGAATAGTGCCCCATGATTGGTTTTCCTGGGAGGGGGGTGGAATAGTGCCCCATGATTGGTTTTCCTGGGAGGGGGGTGGAATAGTGCCCCATTGGTTTTCCTGGGAGGGGGGTGGAATAGTGCCCCATTGGTTTTCCTGGGAGGGGGTGGAATAGTGCCCCATGATTGGTTTTCCTGGGAGGGGGGTGGAATAGTGCCCCATGATTGGTTTTCCTGGGAGGGGGTGGAATAGTGCCCCATGATTGGTTTTCCTGGGAGGGGGGTGGAATAGTGCCCCATGATTGGTTTTCCTGGGAGGGGGGTGGAATAGTGCCCCATGATTGGTTTTCCTGGGAGGGGGGTGGAATAGTGCCCCATGATTGGTTTTCCTGGGAGGGGGGTGGAATAGTGCCCCATGATTGGTTTTCCTGGGAGGGAGGTGGAATAGTGCCCCATGATTGGTTTTCCTGGGAGGGAGGTGGAATAATGCCCCATTGGTTTTCCTGGGAGGGGGGTGGAATAGTGCCCCATTGGTTTTTCCTGGGAGGGGGTGGAATAGTGCCCCATTGGTTTTCCTGGGAGGGGGTGGAGTAGTGCCCCATCAATGGTGTTTCTGGGAGGGGGTGGAGTAGTGCCCCATCAATGGTGTTTCTGGGAGGGGGTGGAGTAGTGCCCCAACAATGGTGTTTCTGGGAGGGGGTGGAGTAGTGCCCCATCAATGGTGTTCCCGGGGTGGGATAGTGCCCCATCAATGGTGTTCCGGGGGGGGGGGATAGTGCCCCATCAATGGTGTTCCCGGGGGGGATAGTGCCCCATCAATGGTGTTCCCGGGGGGGGGGATAGTGCCCCGTCATTGGTGTTCCTGGGGGGGGGGATAGTGCCCCGTCATTGGTGTTCCTGGGGGGGGGGGATAGTGCCCCGTCATTGGTGTTCCTGGGGGGGAGATAGTGCCCCGTCATTGGTGTTCCTGGGGGGGAGATAGTGCCCCGTCATTGGTGTTCCTGGGGGGGGAGATAGTGCCCCGTCATTGGTGTTCCTGGGGGGGGGAGATAGTGCCCCGTCATTGGTGTTCCTGGGGGGGGGGAGATAGTGCCCCGTCATTGGTGTTCCTGGGGGGGGAGATAGTGCCCCGTCATTGGTGTTCCTGGGGGGGGAGATAGTGCCCCGTCATTGGTGTTCCTGGGGGGGGAGATAGTGCCCCGTCATTGGTGTTCCTGGGGGGGGGGGGGAGATAGTGCCCCGTCATTGGTGTTCCTGGGGGGGGGGGAGATAGTGCCCCGTCATTGGTGTTCCTGGGGGGGGGGAGATAGTGCCCCGTCATTGGTGTTCCTGGGGGGGGGGGAGATAGTGCCCCGTCATTGGTGTTCCTGGGGGGGGGGGAGATAGTGCCCCGTCATTGGTGTTCCTGGGGGGGGGGGAGATAGTGCCCCGTCATTGGTGTTCCTGGGGGGGGGGGGGAGATAGTGCCCCGTCATTGGTGTTCCTGGGGGGGGGGGAGATAGTGCCCGTCATTGGTGTTCCTGGGGGGGGGGGAGATAGTGCCCCGTCATTGGTGTTCCTGGGGGGGGGGAGATAGTGCCCCGTCATTGGTGTTCCTGGGGGGGGGGAGATAGTGCCCCGTCAGTGGTGTTCCTGGGGGGGGGGGGAGATAGTGCCCCCGTCATTGGTGTTCCTGGGGGGGGGGGGAGATAGTGCCCCGTCATTGGTGTTCCTGGGGGGGGGGGGGATAGTGCCCCGTCATTGGTGTTCCTGGGGGGGGGGGGGATAGTGCCCCGTCATTGGTGTTCCTGGGGGGGGGAGATAGTGCCCCGTCATTGGTGTTCCTGGGGGGGGGGAGATAGTGCCCCGTCATTGGTGTTCCTGGGGGGGGGGAGATAGTGCCCCGTCATTGGTGTTCCTGGGAGGAGGGGGGAGATAGTGCCCCGTCATTGGTGTTCCTGGGGGGGGAGATAGTGCCCCGTCATTGGTGTTCTTGGGGGGGGGGATAGTGCCCCGTCATTGGTGTTCCTGGGGGGGAGATAGTGCCCCGTCATTGGTGTTCCTGGGGGGGGGGGGGGGAGATAGTGCCCCGTCATTGGTGTTCCTGGGGGGGGGGATAGTGCCCAGTCATTGGTGTTCCTGGGGGAGGGGGAGATAGTGCCCCGTCATTGGTGTTCCTGGGGGGGGGGATAGTGCCCCGTCATTGGTGTTTCTGGGGGGGGGGGATAGTGCCCCGTCATTGGTGTTTCTGGGGGGGGGGGGATAGTGCCCCGTCATTGGTGTTTCTGGGGGGGGGGGATAGTGCCCCGTCATTGGTGTTCCTGGGGGGGGGGATAGTGCCCCGTCATTGGTGTTCCTGGGGGGGGGATAGTGCCCCGTCATTGGTGTTCCTGGGGGGGGGATAGTGCCCCGTCATTGGTGTTCCTGGGGGGGAGGGGGGGATAGTGCCCCGTCATTGGTGTTTCTGGGGGGGAGGGGGGGGGTAGTGCCCCATCATTGGTGTTCCTGGGGGGGGGGAAATAGCGCCCCCATCATTGGTGTCAGTTTGAGGCATACACAAACCTCTCCCACCCACACTCCGGAGCCGCCACCTTTTCTTCCCACACTCTGGTCCGATCCCTTGCCCCAGCCCACTCCCCCCCTTTTGGGTCTTGTTCTTTGTCCAACCAAACTCCCTTTCTATCGCAACCCCCTCTGGTCCGGTTCCTCTCCCAAATGCCTCTTTCAAACTCCCTCCCTCCCAACATACTCCCTTTGGTCTCCAAACTAGCTAACTCTCTCCCACCCTCCAGTACGGTCCCCCTCTCCCATTCAGGGCCAGCCCCTTCACTGCATTGTCAGCAATGAATGAGGAATTTACTTTTAGGGCTCTTTCACACGGGGCGGATCCGTGCAGATCCGCCCCGTGAAGCTCCGCTTGCTCAGCGGGGATCGCTCCGTTGATCCCCGCTGAGCCGACGGATGACTGGGCGGTCCCCGCACACTGTGCAGGGACCGCCCTGTCAGAGCGCCGCTCTCCCCTATGGGGAATCGGATGACGACGGACCGTAGAGTCCGTTGTCATCCGATCCGCTGACGGAAGGAAAAATAGGGTTTTCCTCCGTCACACTTTGGCGGAGCGGATGTCAGCGGACATGTCTCCGCTGACATCCGTGCCTCCATAGGGCTACATGGAGGATCCGTTTCAGGTCCGCCTAAAAAACTGACAGGCGGACCTGAACGGACCTCCGTGTGAAAGGGGCCTAATAGTTATGTTGTGATGCAGTTTGAGTGTAACACTCCGTTTTTTCATTACTTTAAATAAATTTACAAATGTTTTTTTCTTTATGATTTTAGCCGATTAATCGAAAAAATAATCGGCCAACTAATCGATTATGAAAATAATCGTTAGTTACAGCCCTACCCTTTTCACACGGGTTTCCGATCAGGTCCGCCTGTCAGTTTTTCAGGAGGACCTAATCGGACCCTTCATTCAGCCCCTTGGAGCAGCAATGTCAGCGGTGACATGTCCACTGACACCCGCCGCTATCCGATTCTGTCTGTGAAAACTCTATTTTCCATCTGTCTGGCGGATCGGATGAAAGACGGACAGGCGGTCGGTTTTCATCCAATCTCCCCATAGAGGAGAGCAGATCTCCGACAGGTCCGTCTCTGCACAGTGAGCCGAGACGGACCTATCATCCTCCTGATCAACGGCAGATCGATCACCTGCTGAGCAAATCGGTGTTCGTCGGGCGGAGCGCCCATCTAAATGAGCCCTAAGAACGTGTTTATTTTTGCTGTCACTGATGCTGAAGGTGAATAGTGTCCCCAGGGCTTTTTTCTCAAACAATAGGTGCTGAACTCAACCATGACCCCCCCAAAGCCCCTCCACCCACACATACACATCAAATAATGGGTGTGGTCAGTCAAATTTCACGACCAGTAGGAGGGTCTTAAAGGGGCATTAAATAAGAGGATTGAATTACATACAGAGTGCAAAGTTCAGGGGGGTGACACACAGAATGCAGAGCTGTCACTTGTAAACACAGAAACCGGACTTCTGTGTTTACAAGTGACTGTGGTGTGCAGCCCCCCCCCCCCCCCCAGGGGTCTGAGCCAGAGGTGTATTGATGTCCCAGGGCACCATCGCAAAGCTGGATTAGCAGTCCCCCACACTAGAACGCGTCAAGGGACCTGAATAGGGCATTTAGTTGGGGTTTAGATGGGGTGGAAGTCGGGTGTGGGAAACAAAAAATTTTTTTCCCCCGAGTGGGGTTTTAGATTAAACACCATTGATCATCTACAGCAGGGGTCGCCAAACTGTGTCTCGAGGGCCAGAGGCGGCCCTTTGCGAGCCTTTATCCAGCCCTTGGGCACCATTTCTCCCACTGACACCAACAATGGGCACTATTTCTTCCACTGATACCAATGATGGCATACTATTCCTCCTACTGCGAAGACAGAAAAGGGTCGGGACTTTATACGAAGCATGCGGATTGAAAGCCAAACAGAGCTAGTAAATCAGATAATGTAAATTTATTAAATATTATACAGTAAAATACATAAGACACCATCGTACATATTCCATCACCCAACATGGTTAGTTAGTTCATTAGCATGTGTTCGTAAATAAAGAGTGCATATTTCTCTCCCCCTTATATTTAATTTTTCCCTAACAAGCCTAACCTATCATTTGATACAATGTTCTTGTATTATTAGACATCCATTAACTATCAGCTCCTGATGAGCGGCATGACAGCCGCGAAACGCGTCGAGTTTCAGATGCAAATAATATTTACCATGCAGTTTCTACCTCATGTTTTTACTGTCTTACTCAATTTATTTACGAACAAATGCTAATGAACTAACCATGTTGGGTGATGGAATATGTACGATGGTGTCTTATGTATTTTACTGTATAATATTTAATAAATTTACATTATCTGATTTACTAGCTCTGTTTGGCTTTCAATCCGCATGCTTCATATAAAGTCCCGACCCTTTTCTGTCTTCGCATTGACAGGGATGGAGGCCTAGTGACTTAATTGTCTCAGGCCTCATTCAAAGTCCCAACCTTTTCTTTTTTCCATTGAACTATTCCTCCTACTAAGAGGGGCACTACTCCTCCTATTGACCACCAACCCTGAGGCCATATTTATTCTTACTGATGCTGGGCCCAGGACATTTCTACCCCCGATAGCCACAATCCGGCCCTTACTAAAGTCTGAAGGACAATAAACTGGCCCGTTGGTTGAAAAGTTTGAAACCCCTGATCTACAGTATATAGCCCACATGAAAAAAAAAAAAAAAGAAGGAATTTACCGAAAAAGAAAGCTACTGTGTAGCACAGGATCATTTTGCATATTTACTATGCAACAATAAAAGGGTCTATTTACCATTACTGCTGGATGTTTAACAAGACATGGAGATGGCAGGTAAAGCATATAAAACCAGTTGTGACGGGATCACTTTTCTTTACACAGCCATCTTGAGTTGACAACTCTTCCCAGTAAAGTGAGCCTACGGCTCCATTCACACTTGTGCAACTTGTCATGCAGGTTTGAAAATCAAAGTCGCATGACAAGTTCTTTTCCATGTTTTTTAATGATAATCAGTCAATTATGTGCAACTTAGAGTTGCAGAAACTTCAAATTACTTCATTCACTACTTTGTTCCGACTTTCATGCAATTTGAGGACCATTGACTTCAATGTTAACCCTCAAAAGTTGCATGAAAGTCATACCCGAATGTTCTACAATGCAACAGTTGTCGATTATCACTGGTGAAAGCCATATCCAGGTTGCACCCATCCAAAGTTGCACTCCAAAATTGGCACAACTTTGAAGTCGTACAGGTGTGAATGGAGCCTTGTGTTTTTTCACCTTAATGCATCCTATGCGTTTTCTTGGCCAGGCCTTGGCGCCGAGCAGCCGCATATTTGTATGCAATAGCGCCAATGGAGCTCCGCATATTTGTATGCAATAGCGCCAATGGAGCTGTGCCGGAAGCATGCGCGGTGCATGCTCCTGGCGGTTAATGGCAGTGATCGGGAGTTTTCCGATCATGCGACCATTGTGACAGTCAACCAGGGCAGTCACATGGCCAAAAGCCCTACTTCCTGTCAAAGCCCTTAACCACTTTGCACCAGGAGCAGGTCATATGACATCCTCAGCTTTCAGTGGGGATATCTGAATGATGCCTGCAGCTACAGGCATCATCCAGATATCATTTATTTCCACCGGTGATTCTCTGCACCGTAAGAACAATTATAGCAGCAGTTCAGCCACTTGATCATTCTTACAGACGACGGGAGGGGAAGCTCCCTCTCAAACCACCCTCCGGTGCTTCTCTGGGCTCACCCCTGCGATCGGAAAGCCGGAGAATGAATTGGTCGCTGCCAGAAAGTTAATCAGAGATTTCTGGTCCCCAGTCATCTCTTTGACCCTCGGAGGCCGGTGCGCGACATTATGATGTCATGTCCGGGCTGGCCAATGTAAACAATGGCCGAGACAGTTTATTTTTTTGAATCTTGGTCTTTAAGGCCTGGAGGAGAGATGTGGGGTCTTATGGAGAGGACCTGTCACACACATTCCTATTACAAGAGATGTTTACATTCCATGTAATAGGAATAAAAGTGATAAAAAAAAATTTTTTTAATAATTAAGAGAAAATGTAAAAGTAAAAAAGGGGAGTAAAATAAAGAATAAAAAAATAAAAAAAAAAGTAAAGCGCCCAGTCCCCTCGTGCAAAGAAGTGAACGCATACGCAAGTCGCATTTACATATGTAGATGGCATTCAAATCACACGTGAGATATCGTCGTGTGCGTTTGAGCAATAATTTTACCCCAAGACCTCCTTTGTAAAAAAATAAAACCGTCCCCTTTGGCGTCATTCCACGAGTGTGCGTAATTTTAAAGCGTGACATGTTAGGCATCCATTTACTCGGCCTAACATCTTTCACATTATACAAAAAAAAATTTGCTAACTTTACTGGGTTTTCTTTCATTCATGAAACGGCCCCCCCCCCCCCCCCAAAAAAAAAAATAACCACACGTTTGAAAAATTGCTGCGCAAATACCGTGTGACATAAAAAGTTGCAACGACCGTCATGTTATTCCCTAGGGTCTCTGCTAAAAAAAAAAAAAACTATACTGTATAACGTTTGTCGGTTCTGAGTAATTTTCTAGGATTTTTTTATTTGTATTTTTACAGGTAGGAGTGTCAGAATCGTCTTGGGCTTGAAGTGGGTAAAGGGGCAGCGGTAGCCAGCGCCAAGGGGTTACCTTATTAAAGAGAATGCATTAGGGTAAAAAAAACCTTCAGCCTTTAGAACCGCTGTAAGTGGCACGGTGTGGCAGACCTAGGAATGTTCTCATACAGTTATGGCATGTTTATAAAATGTATGGACTTCAGAGTGACCTGAATGCCACCCACCACCCAATGCTGTGACTTCTATAGTAGTAGTGCAGGAGAGAAACATTGTGCATGGTCACAGACATCACTACCTTTCTCTAAGTAGTCGGTGACTTTAAGCAGCGATGGCTGTCCGCTGTGAGCGGAAGGGTCCGGAGAGGAGCCAGCCTTCCCTCTGCTCTTCTTCTTGCTGGAAGACATGCTTAGCAATCAAACGTGCCCGCCGACAACTTCCCCGCACAGCTTACGCTTCCCGGG
>CM055116.1:366407546-366415046 GCA_029206835.1 Rana muscosa
CTCTCTCTCTCTCTCTCCCTCCCATTCCTTCTCTCTCTCTCTCTTTCTCCCATTCTCTCTTGCTCTTCCCTTTTGCCCTTTTCTTTCTCTCTTACCTTCTCTCTCTCCCTCTCTCTCCCTCTCCTTCTCTCTCCCTCCATCTCCTTCTCTCTCTCCTCTCTCTCTATCTCTCTCTATCTCTCTCTCCCTCTATCTCTCTTTCTCCCATTCTCTCTCTTGCTCTTCCCTTTTTTCCCTTTTTTTTCTCTTTCCCTCTCTCTCCCTCTCTCTCTCCCTCTATCCCTCACTTCCACTTTCTTTCCTTATATCACTCCCTCTTTCTCCCCTTCTCTCGCTTCCTCTACCTTTTTCCCTTTTTTTCTCTTTTCCTCTCTCTATCCCTCTCTCTCCCTCTCTCTCCCTCTCTCCCTCTCCTTCTCTCTCCCTCTCTCTCCATCTCCCTCCCTCTCCTTCTCTCTTCCCTCCATCTCCTTATCTCTCTCTCTCTCTCTCTCTCTCTATCCCACACTTCCACTTTCTTTCCTTATATCACTCCCTCTTTCACTCTCTCCCTTTCTCTCTCTACACTTTTCCCTTTTTTTTATCCGTCATTCACTCTCTGTTTCTCTCTGCCTGTACCTCTTTTTCTTTCCCTCTGTACCTCTGTTACTCCATCTATACCTCTCTCCCTCTTTCCCTTTATGTAACCCTCTCTCTTACTCTCTAGGTCTCTCGCTCTCTTGCTGTATTTATATATATATTTTTTATATATATTTTTATTGAACTTGTTTTATTTTCATAAATTTTTCGACTCTCTATGTAAGAATAATATATTTGTAAAAATTTATATTTTTTAATGTCACTACATAAATTAAAATAAAGATATATTATATTATGAAATTAAAGCGTTGTTGTCTTTTGTTTATATTTTTAATATAAATCTAAATTTTGTTCTTCACTAACTCTGATTTTTTATATAAGCAGTAGAAATGCCAGGATGCATGGCAAAATTTTGTTCAAACTGCACTACTCCAGGAAATAAAGAAAGCAAAGTAAGTTATTTTGCTTTTCCAAAAGAGGAACAGAAAATAAAATTATGGCTGTGCAATGCTGGAATGGACACAGGAATGGTAGATGAATATATACCAATTATCAAAGCGGACATTCGTTCAGATATTTATCGGATGTGTTCTTCACATTTTGAAAGTGAGTGCTTTATTATGAGGGGAAGTCAAAGGAGATTAAGGCCTGAATCTGTTCCTACCATGTTTACCGAAACAGGAACTACCGAAAAATCTGGAAATAAATGGCTTAATCGTTTGAAAAAAATATGGATGACACAACACATGAAGGCTGGAACCTCTCAGACAGCCATGGAGAGTGCTACATGTACTTGCCAATGTCATGTTAGTAGTCAATGTAAACAAGTGTCAAATAACGATGCCAGCACACAAACTGGCCGTGGACATTCTGAATTTGTGGAATCTGAGGTTACAAGTGATACTATTTTTTTAGAACATTCATATTGCAGTAAAGAGGATCTTTTAATGACACCACTACTAGTGTCAACACCAAAAAGTCATCAAAAGACAAAAGAGGTTCAATCGGTGATCTCTTTTTCGCCCGCTTTACCTGTCTTGTCTACCCCTTCGCTAATACCAGGAAATAGTCAATCAGCCTTCAACCCGTATGTTGAAAGTCCAGAAGTTGGGACTAAAAGAAAATTGGCTTATCTGGAGGATCCGAGCTTTCACGAGTCAGATTGTGATACACCCCAAAAAGGCGATCATAGTCTTTGTGAAAGTGAGGTGGAAATTGAAACAGAAGATGCACTTCCTCATCCCTTGAATTTGGTCAAAGAGAAAAAATTTATTGTTTTCGAAAGCTGCCTTGATAAACTACTTTATGCGATGATTTGCCCTGAACCTGGCTGTTTTTCAAAAATCCGAAAGATTGAGAAAAACATAATTGGCACAATGATTTCTGTTCACTCAATCTGTACAGATTTTCACCGGTCAAAACTTTGGGAAAGCCAGCCCAAAGTTAAACATTATTCGGCTGGTAATATTATGCTTTCTGGGGCAATAACTTTAACTGGAGGAAGCTACGCAAAAGTAAGAGAAATGTTTGATCTCTGTGGCATACAAATTTTTGGAAAAACTTCTTTCCACAGATCTCAAAATGCTTTTGTTTTTAAAGCAATTGATCGTAGTTGGCAAAGTATGATTTATAATGTCAATGAGGAATTGTTAGGAAAACCAGTCTTCTTGTTAGGGGATGGGCAATGTGATAGCCCAGGGTTTTCAGCAAAGTATTCTACATACACGTTCATGGATTTTAGTTCAAAGAAAATTGTGGATTTTGAACTAGTGCAGGTGTCACAGACCACTTCTTCTGTTGCGATGGAGAAGTTTGGATTTATCAAATGTTTAGATCGCATAATTGACAATGGATTGGATGTTCAATTTGTGGGAACGGATCGGCACACTGGTATTCGTAAACTACTTTCGACAAACGAAAAATACAAAAACATAAACCATCAATTTGATATGTGGCATTACGTGAAAAATATACGAAGAAAATTGATGCAAATTTCAAAGAAAAAAATAAACCGCGCAATTTTACCATGGATTGGACCCATTTTGCTGCATTTCTATTTTTGTAGTAGACGTTGTGAGGGAGACGAGACGCTTTTCAGAGAGCTTTGGCAATCTCTACTATATCATGTAGTAAATGTTCATGAATGGGAAATTGACGGTGTACAGCACAAATGCTTACACGATCCACTCAGTGTGGATTCTCATCCTGTTCCCTGGATAAGCAAAAACACACCTGCATTTCATTCATTGTCCACAATTGTCTTGGATAGTCAATTGGATAAAGACATAAAGCATCTAACTTTTTTTTGTCAGACAGGGGTTATTGAAACATACCACAGTATGATTCTTAAATATCGGCCCAAAAGAATTCATTACAGATTTGATTCCATGGAAGCAAGGACAAAATTGGCTGCTTTATGCCACAATCACAATGTGGTACGAAACCCCGCTCTGACAAAAAAAAAAGATGAAAGTGGACAAGAATTGTTTGTTGAACGTAAAAATCTGGAATTTCCACGAGCAAGAAAAAAATGGGTTGTGCGTAATGTTTTTGAAAACATGAATAACGAACATCTTTACATTATGCTATCCGACATGATTAGCATTGTTGAGGGTACACTAATTTCTTCTTGGGAATCCAAAAACAAACTCATGCCGAGAAACATTGCCCCAATTGAAAGGCCTGAAACAAGTGTCGCAGTAAAGGAACACATGTCACGATTTCCAAAAGTTGCTAAATAAGCCTACAATTATGGAATTTTTGGTGTACATATCTGTATAGTTTTCTGTGTTAAAATAAACAATATAATATGAATGTAAATATTTTTTTTTATTAAAAATTTTTTTATACACTTTTGTTTTTTTTGTGTTTTTCAATAAATAAAAATTTTTGCTTTTGAAAATTTGTGTGTTTAATTTCAAGATTAATACGTATATTTCAGAAGTCTGTACAAATTATATAACTGTAGAAAATTAAATTTTAAAAATAATTAAGAAATTTCTATACTATAAATGTTTTTTTAAATTTAACAAAATTTTTTATATAATAATTTAACAAATATTAAACATTGAAACACAATTAAAAAAAATAAAAATTAATGAAATGCCATTTCTGATGCATCATAATCATCAGAATACATAAAACCAACATAAGAACCATTTGGATCGGGAAATACTTCACGGATTAATTTTACAGCGCAAGATGGAATGACACGTCTGTTTCCCTTTCCAAGAAATCCATAAGTCCAGGCAATAAAAGACCGATATGCTGTTTTTTACGGCTGTTTTACGCAAACGTCTATAAAAAAAATATATATAATTTTTATTTTTTTTTAAATAAATATTATGACAATAAATATATAAAAGATTAGTCTATTTACCTATTGTTGTCAGCATCCACGACAGGTAAGTCCTCCAGATGCATAGTCATGAATGTTATTCTTACATGTTCCTCTGTTGCCATCTGGGAGCAGAATATAGGTGCGTTTGTTATGCATTTTTCTCCCTCTGGTATACAGACTTCAACTTGATGTATTTCACGACAACAAACCGATTCTATTTGTGTTGGCATGGCTATGCAACACTGACACAAACACCATTGTGTGTTTCCAATTCGATCCTCCTCTGATGTCTCTTGAGTCGACGACGAATTGGAAGCATCTACTGTTGGATTTCTTGGAAAGGCTCTATCCGATTTTTTGTCTGGATACCTTGCAAGTAACTGAGCTACCATTATACTTCGCTGAAATAAAAATGTTTTATTAAATAATTATATTAAAAAATAAAAAAATAGTAAAAAAAAAAATATATATATATATATATTGATTAATAATACATTACTAACTCTTTCATCCTGTGACAAAGAGCGATAACTGAGCAAGCTGTTAGCCCGATTTTCTTGAGTATTGTCCTTTAAAAATAAAAATAAAATAATAGTCATATTAAAAAAAAAGGGATACATACATGCAGTGTGAAAACTGTTGATAAAAAAAAAGGTACGTACCATTTCTATTTGATGTGATTTTTGAATATGAAGCTGTGTATTTAATTTTGACAGAAAAAGCAAAAAAATTAAATAAATTAATTTTAGCTTGCAATATAAATATACTTATATAAAATTAAAGAAATCTCTATCTAAAAATCTAAATTAAATATCTATTTTTAAAATAAAAATGACAAAAATAAAATATATAGAAATATAGATATTTAGATATATAGTTATATATATATATATATATATATATATATATATGTATATGTGTGTGTGTGTGTGTGTATATATATGTATGTGTGTGTATATATGTATGTGTGTGTATATATATATATATATATATATATATATATATATTGTGTGACAGAGCATCCCAGAGAGAGCCTGGGAAAGTCCTATTCGGGGTTTATACATCTCCCAGGCTCCTCTCATATACATTCAGGGATCTCTGAGCCAGGGTCCAGTTCAGGTGTTGGTTCTCTCCCACAGGTTAATTAAAAGCTCACCTGAGCAGACAGCCTTTGCTCAGCCTGGGAAACACAGACAACGTTGGTTTGTGAGAGCAAGAAGGTTGGTAAAAACTTGTTACCCTGTGAATGTGGAAGCTGACAAGCGTTAGGCTTGTCCAGCCTGGTAGTGAGGGCCTGTACATACTGTGTAGTTAGAGCCGAGACACGGCTAGGCTTTTGTTTAGCTATTTTTCCTTCTGTTTGTTTTCAGCACACTGTACAGCACCTGTCATTAGACTTTGTATATAGCACCAATAAACAACACTGTTTTCACTGATCCAATGGACTTGGTATCTGTGCCTGCTCATCCCAGGGAGTTTTTTGTACCTACTACCTGTCCCCCCAGGTTACATATGGTGGAGAATGCGGGCAGCTGTAGTAAGTTACTACTTAAAAGGCCAGTACCTAAAGTGACAACATGGAGGACCTCCTCAAACAAATGGTGTTGGCAAATGCCGCGTTGCAGCAAGCAAATGCTGCACAACAGCAAACTAACGCTGCATGGCAGCAAGCAAACGCTACACAACAGCAAACTAACGCTGAATTGCGGCAAGCAAACGCTGCACAACAGCAAGCCAACGCTATTGCACAGGAGCAAACCAAGGTGCTGTTCCAACAGATTGGTGCTGTACAGGAGCAATCGCAGAGGCTGTTTGAACAGCTTGCCACTGCTGCAAAAGCGGATAGGAAAATCCTTACTGAGGTTTTGGAGACGCTAGCACAGGGGTCACCTGCGATAATGAAGGATATTGGAGACAAGCCCTCAACCATCCATGTGGGTCGCTTTCTTTCAAAGATGACGGCAGATGATGATCCAGAGGCTTTCCTACTAACATTTGAACGGACCGCTGAGAGGGAAGGTTGGCCCCAAACCCAGTGGGCAGGACTGATCGCCCCCTTACTTTCTGGAGAAGCGCAGAAGGCCTACTATGATCTGGAGTCAGCAGAAGCGGGAGATTATGAGAAGGTCAAGCGGGAAATCCTGGCACGACTTGGCGTTACCTTGGCTGTTCGAGCTCAGCGGGTCCACAGCTGGTTCTTCCAAGAAAAGAGGCCCCCAAGATCGCAGATGTTTGATCTGATCCACCTGGTGCGGAAATGGCTACAGCCGGAGTCCCTGTCTGCGCCACAAATAGTGGAGCGTGTGGTCATGGACCAATTCCTGAGGTCACTGCCAATTCCCCTGCAGAAGTGGGTGAGTCAAGGAGACCCCAAGTCAGCAGACAACCTGGTGGAGCTCGTTGAGAGGTACTTTGCTGCAGAGAACCTGGTCACCACCCCTACAGCCGCACAGACTTTCCATCCAAAACCACGGTCTCCCCAGGCAACCGGTAAGACTGTTCCAGGGGAAGTGGGTGGTAAGCATGGCAAGGAAATAGGGGGGAGGAATTTTGGTGCCAGGACTGAAGTTTGGCGGCCCAAGCAAGGGAAGCCACTGCCTGTCAGCAAACCAGATTGGGGAAACATCAGGTGTTTTCGTTGCCAAGAACTGGGACATGTTGCAGCAAACTGTCCATTAACAGATGAACCAATGCAGTGTGATCTATCTTTTAGAAGGCAGTCTATGTTTGCTGCCGTTTCATGCGCTGCAGTGCCAAATGTGGGAAAACACATGTGTCAAGTGACTATTAATAATAAGCCTATTACGGCCTTGCTGGACTCAGGAAGTCTAGTTACTTCGGTTACAGCTGAGATGGTTGAAACTGTGAATTTTCATACAAAAAAAGTTGCTGTGATCTGTGTACATGGGGATACCCGCGAGTATCCAATAGCCACTGTTCAGTTTAAAACTGGCTTAGGTACGGTGACCCATTCGGTCGGACTGGTGCCCCACTTGGTGCACGAGGCTATCATTGGTAGGGACTTCCCTAAGTTTTGGGAACTGTGGGATTGTCCCGACCCAGTCGCAGTACCTAACTCAGTCGCAGAGCCAGAACTCATGGCCATTACTGACCTTGTGAGTTCAGGGGACTCCTCTCAGGGCTCTCCGGGTGATCCTTTCTCAGTTATGGCAGGAGAGCTGGGGGAGCCTGAAGAAGTCCCCACAACCAGTAGAGCTGGACAGCCGTCTGCTGAATCTGAGCCTACGTTAGAGTTTACCGATCTAAATGTGCACAAGGAAAATTTTGGTACGGAACAGAGAAAAGACCCTACCCTTGCCAGGGCCTGGGAAAATGTGGTGGTGGTTGATGGGGTACCTGTCGAACCGGGGGACGGGCCCTGTTTTCCATATTTCTGCAGCAATGAGGATTTACTGTATCGTGTATGTAAAACTAATGATGAAGTGGTTGAACAGTTGGTAGTCCCTAAGCTATACAGACGGGTGGTGTTGGAACTTGCCCATGGGCATTTGCTAGGAGGCCATTTAGGGGTTGAGAAAACCACTGAAAGGGTGTTGCGCAGGTTTTACTGGCCTGGGATA